>JADLZN010010138.1:0-85695 GCA_018155175.1 Sinocyclocheilus anophthalmus
AAATCCTACCACAGAATGACTGAAAGATTGAAGTCCTTTGAAAAGCAAAAGCTAAACTCACTTTGCAGAGGCTCATGTGAGTTTGTGAGGTCCAGTAGGTGCAGGTTCCCCAGCAGGGGCAGTGGTTTGGGTGCTGGAGGATCGTCTGGAGAGCTGGAGCTGATAGAGAAGAGATAAACAACCAAAAACAACAGCACAGCAGTGAGTAAAGCTCCTGTGGTGGAGCTCTGAGGCTCCATTTACTTTTACAATGACATCCAAGTAAAACTTTTAATAAATCATTCAATGAAAATGTGTTTAAGAAACTGAAGCTGACAAAACGTTTCTATTTGAAATTATTTCTTTACCTGATGTCCTGTTCACCTTAAATTCCCTCTATATTACTAGATTTTATAGGATTTTCACAGGCACCAGCCCTGGAAAACGCAATGACACTACAACACTGTGGTCAATTTATTTATACCTGAGCAGTGTTGGGCAGTAACTAGCAACTAGTAACTTAGTTACTGTAATAATATTACTTTTTGCAGTAACTAGTAGTGTAACTAATTACTAATAAGATTTCAGTAATAATATTACACTTACCATCCATAAAACAGCTCGTTACTTTTGATGCCTCAACCCCGCTGATTTAAAATCCAACAATCAAATAATTCCTAGATTTATATTCATAATTTTCACGGCTCGCACATGCATGTGATGTCCCCAGTGCAGCAGGCAATCTTGGAATATGGAAAAGCTTACATTCGGCAGATAGAAATATTGCATTACATTGATTTTGTCAGGATAAAATATGATCTGAACACTGTTGTGTAAGTTGTGGCTTTATTTGACGAAAAAGTAATGTAACTAATTACTGTCGCCAGTAAGTAATAAGTAAAGTAACAATATTAATTTTGAAAGGAGTAACTAGTAATGAGCAATACGTTACATTCTTTGAGTAACTAGCCCAACACTGTACCTGAGTAACAACACTGAAAATAATAATAGTCATTGGACTAAAAAAAAGTGAAAAGCTAGAGAGCTTTGTGTTTAAGTTTCATCAAAACACTGATTCATTTATGGACATAATATTCCTCTTATATGGTATGGACAGTGCAATTGTGCCTAGCTATCTTTTTGGTTGACATTAATATGAAACTGTAAAACTAAATGTCACATATAAGCTAACCAGTAACAAGCATGACGCAAAGTTTTTGGAAGTAAGCCTGGAGGACCTTGTTTTTCAGTAAAGCTTAACCTTTTTTATATATATTTCACCTCTTGGCTCCTCCTGCAACTTCCAAAGTATTTAAGAACCAGAACAAACCTAAATTGGGGATTGATCTGAGATATGTTGTGAATATTTCTCTGATGATGGCTTTAGTGCAGCTGCTTCTCATGCATGTGTCCATCACAGGTGCTTTATTTGCTGCTGTGCTGCTGCTTTTGTGTTTATATCTATTCTCCATCAGCGCCAGCTCTCAGGATGAAGGAAAATATCCTCCAGGACCCAAACCACTGCCACTTCTGGGGAACCTGCACATGCTCGACCTCAAGAAAACCTACCTGAGCCTTTGGGAGGTGAGCTCTTGAGCAAAAATCAGATGATTAAAGACAGCGCCATATAAAGGATAGAAAATTTCACTTATCTAACAAAAAAGCTGAATATAGTGAAAAAAATTATTAGTTTTATGGCTTTTCTGATCTTTTGTCTTACAGCTGTCAAAACAATATGGGTCTGTTTTTACGGTTCACTTTGGCCCCAAGAAAGTGGTGATATTGTCAGGATACAAGACTGTCAAGCAGGCGCTAGTGAACCTTTCAGAGGAGTTTGGAGACAGAGATATTACACCTATATTTCGTGATTTCAATGATGGATTTGGTAAGAATTCATTGTATATGGTATTATCATGGTAAAAATCCATGGTACTACCATCTGATACAATAACACCACAGTATTGTTATAGAATAAGAAAGATTAGCCATGGAATTCAATATTCACAAACACATCACAATCATTTCAATTCTGCTTTAATTCAAGTTAAAGATCCTCTTTGGATGACCATTAATGGATAAACTATTCCTCTGTAGGGATCACGTTTTCCAATGGTGAAAACTGGAGGAAAATGAGACGCTTTGCTCTCGCAAACCTGCGAGACTTTGGAATGGGCAAGAAAAGAAGTGAAGAGATAATCATTGAAGAAACGCAATATTTAAAAGAAGAAATTGAGAAGTTTGAAGGTAAGACTGTAGAACATAGTAACAATATAGCAATGTGGCTGAAAAAATAATTTTAAGCAGTAAAAAAAGTAAGCAGAATGACTTATGGAATAAAATAGCTTTTTGCAGGAAAACCATTTGATACAACTCAGCCTGTGAACCTTGCAGTTTCAAACATCATCTCTACGATTGTTTATGGCAGCAGATTTGAGTACAACAACATTGAGTTACATCACATGGTCAGACGAGTTTACACAACCATGCAGATGACTGGATCAGCGTCAGTTCAGGTACCCAGACATTTCTGAATGCAGTCCACAAATAGCCTAATTCCCAAACTGTAATCAAGTACTGCATCAACAATTTAAAGTAATCCAAAATTTATTACCAAACATTTTAATATTGCATTAATAAGTCATTAACATATTGAGAATTTGCTAGTAGATTTATTTTGTTTAACTGCATGTGTTTCCCAGGAGCTCATCTTACTCGCGTTTTGAGTCATTTTAATTATTCAGCGTGAGACAGTGAGAATTCATTCAATATTAAATGCCACATGTAGACACAATGTAAATAAGATATTATAGCCTATTTTTGCAGTTTAGAGAGCTTCACTGATTATAACGGAACATGTGCGGAGATGTGATAAATTGAAGTGAGACCAGCCTTTTAGGTAATTACAGAAGAGCTATAATCTATATAACACTTAAGAATTTAAATAAGGTTTTGTTTTACACGCTGTAACAGGACCAACAGCCCCTGTACTCTCATATAATTGTGGGATTCACTTTCAAAATAGCTCTTTTGCAATCAGGTTTAGTTGCTTAGCCCATATCTTAACCTTAACCTATGGCAGGCAAGTATTTCAGCTTCTTTAGCAAGGCAGTGGTCGTCTTGGAGGTGTGTTTGGGGTCGTTATCATGTTGGAATACTGCCCTCCGGCCCAGTCTCCGAAGGGAGGGGATAATGCTCAGCTTCAGTATGTCACAGTACATGTTGACATTCATAGTTCCCTCAATGAACTGTAGCTCCCCAGTGCCGGCAGCACTCATGCAGCCCCAGACCATGACACTCCCACCACCATGCTTGACTGTAGGCAAGACACACTTGTCTTTGTACTCCTCACCTGGTTGCCACCAAACACGCTTGACACCATCTGAACCAAATAAGTTTATCTTGGTCTCATCAGACCACAGGACATGGTTCCAGTAATCAATGTCCTTAGTCTGCTTGTCTTCAGCAAAATATTTGTGTGCTTTTTTTGTGCATCATCTTTAGAAGAGGCTTACTTCTGGGACGACAGCCATGCAAACCAACTTGTTGCAGTGTGCGGCGTATTGGTCTGAGCACTGAAAGGCTGACCCCCCACCCCTTTAACCTCTGCAGCAATGCTGGCAGCACTCATACGTCTATTTCCCAAACACAACCTCTGGATATGACGCTGAGCACGTGCACTCAACTTCTTTGGTCGACCATGGTGAGGCCTGTTCTGAGTGTTAAACCGCTGTATGGTCTTGGCCACCGTGCTGCAGCTCAGTTTCAGGGTCTTAACAATCTTCTTATAGCCTATGCCATCTTTATTTAGAGCAACAATTCTTTTTTTCAGATCCTCAGAGAGTTCTTTGCCATGAGGTGCCATGTTGAACTTCCAGTGACCAGTATGAGAGAGTGAGAGCGATAACACCAAATTTAACACACCTGCTCCCCATTCACACCTGAGACCTTATAACACTAATGAGTCACATGACACCGGGGAGAGAAAATGGCTAATTGGGCCCAATTTGGACATTTCACTTAGGGGTGTACTCACTTTCGTGGCCAGCGGTTTAGACATTAATGGCTGTGGGTTGAGTTATTTTGAGGGGACAGCAAAGTTACACTCTTATACAAGCTATACACTCACTACTTTACATTATAGCAAAGTGCCATTTCTTCAGTGTTGTCACATGAAAAGATATAATAAAATATTTACAAACATGTGAGGGGTGTACTCACTTCTGTGAGATACTATATATAAATACACACCTAGGAATGTATGTATTTAAGAAAAATATGTCACAATTATATAGTAAATATATTTATATGTAATATAAATTATATGAATATAAATATATACTGTAAATACATGTATATATTTTCAAAATATATACTGTATGGGTGTGTATTTATATATACATAAAATATACACAGCACACATACATATATTATGTAAACAAAAAATTTTATTTTGGATGCAATTAATCGTGATTAATCGTTTTAGACAGCACTAGTTATAATATATAAATCCTGGTAACCACAAATTAACCATAGTTTTTTTTTAGCTGGTTTAGACGTGTTTGGTTGTAGCTAAACCCTGCATGAAAGTGGACCTCGAGAACCAGAGTTGAGAACCCCTGATATATATAGGCTTATATAATTGTATCTTTTACCCACAGGGTGTACATTTATAAACGTTTGGTTCTTTTCAATCTGCTTGTTTGTAGCTCTACAACATGTTTCTTTGGCTTCGTTGTTTTGTGAAGAATCAGAAACGTATCATGAACAATTTCAGAGAAGCCTTTAAGCAGAGTATGGAAATTGTAACCGGTCTGCAGAAAACTTTCAGTCCACAAAACCCACGAGGAATCATCGATTCTTTCCTCATATGTCAACAACGAAAGCACAAGGTACTGTTCACTAACTTCACTCGATAAAATCCAGATTCAATGATTTGATTGCATGATTTGTACATTTTTGCATACATGTGTATAAGTTGGTAACATAATTCATTAACGTTAATTATTGCATTAGATATTACGAAAGAAAAATATCCAACAGCATTTGTTAATTTGTTAATGCTAATTTTTACAATACTAATACTACTTTTCAACAGTGAATTCTGTAAATACAATCAAATTTGTAATGTTTTGATATCGCACTTCATTTTATTTTATTTTTATTTTTAAAACACCATTATAATGTGTGCAGGGATCAAGTGAATTTGCGACTCTGTTCCATTCGAAAAATCTTCATTGTACAATTAATAACCTGTTTGCTGCTGGGACCGACACTATGACTACAACACTGCGCTGGGGTCTTCTGCTCATAGCCAAATACCCTGAAATACAAGGTACAACTGCACATGCAATTTGCCTCATTCATTCATCTAGGTCAAGTCTATTTTAAAAAGTTATGTCATTGTTTATAGCAGTCAAGTAAAGCTTTATTGTTTTATCAAGAAACTGTAAAGAGGCCTATCAATTAAACTTTTGAACAATGCTGGGATGCTGCGTTACTGCTTCTAGTAAATGTTAATCTGGCTTGACAAAAGACAAGGTTCAAGACGAGATTGACCGAGTTATCGGTGGACGTCAGCCAGTGGTGGAAGACAGGGAGAACTTACCATATACAGACGCTGTGATCCATGAAACCCAGAGATTTGCAAACATATTTCCCATTAGCGTCCCCCGTCAGACCACCTGTGACGTTCACCTGAACGGATACCTCATCAAGAAGGTCTGGGTCCAGTAAGAGCATGCAATGGTTTGATTATGTGTTTGCACCATGTGTCACTTATCATTTGTGTTGTTTTGCACAGAGTGCCAGTGTGTGGCCACTACTGGTATCTGTATTGAGGGATGAAAATGAGTGGGAAACTCCTGAAAGCTTCAACCCAGGACACTTCCTAAATAAGCAGGGCCAGTTTGTCAAAAAGGACGCCTTCATGCCCTTCTCTGCAGGTGCAGTAGACTTCAAATTCACTATTTATTGTGCAATTGCAGGTGCTTTTTGTTGATCTTCTGCTTTTTGTTGTTCTCAGGCCGCAGGGTTTGTCTTGGAGAGGGTTTGGCCAGGATGGAGCTCTTCCTGTTCTTCACTTTCCTCCTTCAGTGTTTCCGCTTTACTCCTCCTCCTGGAGTGTCTGAAGATGATCTGGATCTGTCACCAGTCGTGGGCTTCACCCTGAACCCAGCCCCACACAAACTGTGTGCTGTGAAACGCTCCTAATGACATAAAATGCATTCAGCCTGTTTAATCTTCAATCGCATTTAGATTGTAGAATTGTAGAATTGACTAATAAGTTATTTTCCTCATGTTTAGGTTTTCATTGGAAAGACATTTAATTTTTGACAGTCAATCTCTTTAGTTCTTTTTAAGTTAAGAGTTGTGAATGAAGTGAAGGCAGATGAAGTGAATAACATGCAATATTTGTCAAATACACAGACGTTTCAGAAACGTTTTCATGAGCAACAGAAACACTTTTTATATACTGCTTAATACAGCGCCATCTGTTCAAGAATAAAGTTCAACAAACCGCCATACTATTCTATCCCTATATAGGAGTAATTATGGAATTACCCAGCGTAAAAAAAAAAATCGCTTCTATTTTAAATATTGAGGAGTAAAAATAATTTTCAAAAATTGTTTTTTCTTCATTCTGACCTTTGACCTTTTTTAGGGATCCGTCGTTTATAACTGATGTTGTCCCATTAGGGTAAACTTTTTTTGGCAAATTGTCTGAAACTTCACACACACAATCAAATGCTTTATTCTGTATGAAAACACATTTTTTGTTTACTTAGAAACAGTGACGTGGCATTTTGTGGGGCAGGGGCTCAAGTGGAAAAAAAAAGGCCACTTCTCATATTTATTTGAATTTTTTCTAAACAAAACGTTAAATATATTAGGGATGTGCAATATTGTATATAGCTCAATATTTTCTGGGATTTTATCGATAACAATAATTAGATGATATTTTGCCGAGTGTGTTATTGTGCTGATATCTTAAACTGACTCCTAAAGTTTTTGATATTCTTCATATTCTGTGTGGTTATTAGTTCACAGCAGTGATAGAAATTAATCTTTTCCACTGTGATGAACAACAGAGTAAGCTATCTGTGCCTCGAATTTACAGCGAATTATCCAAAAAACAAAAGGCAATTATAGTTAATTTGTCTTGCTAACATCCATGACTCAATTAGAGCTACCATGTGTGTTAGACCAGCGCGCGTTCTTCACTGACCTGATTCAGTTATTATTAAAATGTATTTAGAATGATCACAAAATTGAAGATATGGGGGCAGAAATGTATATTTATATAATTTCATATAGTTAATCAGTATCACGCGTAGACTGACGTTTTTTTTCCACCAAAAAGCAGCATGATTACAATTTGATATTGATTTTATACAGCAGTTCAATAAACAAGAATTTAATATTAAGACACTTACTTTTAGACACAATAGTGACTGTTTTTGCTCTATTTCGCCAATAAATATAATTCCAATTTGCGTCTCTGAGCAACATGATAGTATTTCGCTCCTGAATGAATCAACCGTTTAAACGATTCGGTCCAATCGCAATGACTCACTTAACAGTGACTTGCTGCCACCTACTGGCGGTTTTAATTTGACATTTAAAATATCTTTTCATTTTTTAAAATAATTTCAAATATCAGTATTCAACACTTTATGTTGAAAATATCAAAACAGTATTAATGCATTAGTAACTGCAGGTTAAACATTCATGTCTTGCATTAAACAGAGTGTAAATGCATCTAAATGTCCCTTCTAATGCAGCTTCGGTGTTTTCTCAATTCTGATTTAATTTGCTTGGTAACAGCCCAAATGACTTACTATTCTAATTGACTGATTAAATGTAAGAATTTTACTCAAAAGATTATGTACACTTTTAGAAAAAAAAGGCTTTATGAAGGTAAGAATGCCCATAAAAGGTAAAAATCAATTAAAACTTATTGGAAAAGATTAATTTCTATCACTGCTGTGAACTGATCACCACACAGAATATGAGGAATATCAAAAACTTTAGGAGTCAGCTGTCTACGGTTGTCCTTAAGATATCAGCACAATAACACACTCAGCAAAATATAATCTAATTATCATTATCGATAAAATCCCAGAAAATATTGAGATATATTTTTTGTCAATATCGCACACCCCTAATAGGCTATATTTAACGGTTTGTTTAAAAAAAATAAATATGAGATGTGCCCTTTTTTCCACTTGAGCCCCTGCACCTCAAAATGTCTGTGCACGTCCATGCTTGTGACGGCATTGATAGAGCAAGATAATTTATTTAATTTGTCCTCTTTCATTAACAAGTACTTTTTTTTATTGTAAATGCGTTTAAATTAATCATATTCTTCAATCTCTTAACCTTTAGCAAAACTTTTAATCAAGGTTCATGATTGGCTGTTCGCCAGTGATGTCACACATTTATGTGCACGCAACTCCACAAACTCAGGATCTTGGCCTTCGAAGTGTGCGCACTTAACTTTGGGACACCACAATCTTACTCTTGAGATGTTTCTATAACTTGATTGAAGTCCACCTGTGGTAAATTCAGTTGATAGGACATGTTTGGAAAAGGACATAACTGTCTATATAAGTCCCACAGTTCGCAGTGCATATCAGAGCACAAATAAAAGCCATGAAAGGTCAAGGAATTGGCTGTAGACTGCCGAGACAGGATGGTATCGAGGCATAGATCTGGGGAAGGGTACAGAGAGTTTCTACAGCCATTGATTTTTTTTTCATTTTTATAAATTTGATTTTACAAAGATTTCTATCAAACTTCTTTCACGTTGTCATTATGGGGTATTGTTTGTAGAATTCTGAGGAAATAATGAATTTAATCCATTTTGGAATAAAGCTGTAACGTAACAAAATGTGGAAAAAGTGAAACACTGAATACTTTCCGGTTGCACTGTAAGTCTTTTCAATCACCTATTGTAGAAGAGATTTGCTTAAATTCAGTTTTTACTCACAAAATGGGCAAAAGAGAGCTGATTAATTTAATACTTAACTTTTAGGCTTTGTTTGCTAATTGTCATTCTCAGAAATGTATTTAGCTTGCTGTGAGGCATCAGTATATAGCTGAAGTGTGATGTTGATGCATCCAGCTCATGTAAACCGGTTTAGCTCACCAGATAATGCAACACCTCTGAGGGTCTGGTCTGTTTGTGGTTTCACAAACAAGCACACATTCTGTCTGTCTGTAAGTACCTGGCAGCCAAATGTAAATGGGCTAAAAAGTGTTTCAGAAGTGTACATTCTCCCAAAATATGTTACATTAAGGAAAACTTTACAAGACAATTCAACCAAATACAGTGTTCTGGCATGAAACTCTAGATGGCGCAGTCCGATAGGTCTAACTCAATCTGACCTAATGACATCATTATCACATGGCACAGCTGATTGGTTCTCTCCTGTATCAGTAGCCAATGAGCTCACTGCTCAATATTCAAATACCTGGCCTTTTGTTTGCTGTAGCAGTTCGCAGCGCACTTCAGAAACCCTCCACCTTCCCCAGCTCCACCTGTATAGATCTGCTACAGGTGATCATGTATGCTAGGGGGTATTCATTGTGTTACATGTGCAGTGGTAGTATTCTACTGCTCAGCAGCCATAACTTTGGCTGTATTGACCTTTTAGTGTAGTTCCTTATGTTTGTTATTTGTTTTGTTGTACTTTGACTTTTGCGTTTTTTTTTTGCTCTTAGTTGTAGTATTGTATTAGCGTAGCAGATCTATTCTGCCAAGACCAAATACATTAACATTGTCATGTACATTACCATGCCAATCCCTCCGAGAGTTATCATGACAGAAATTATGTTTTGTGGTTAGCCAGCAATGTTAGCATGCAAAAATAAAAAACTAAATTAAGTAAACTTTACTCATTTTAAATTGAGTAAACAAAACAAGCAGCACTTTTGTTTAGAATATTAAATATTTGCAATATATGCTGCATTTCCTAAAAGACTATTTACTAAATGGCAAACACTTTGTTCAGTATTGTTCAGTTATGTGATGCAAAAAGACTGTAAATGAAGAAAAATAAAATCACTCTGAGGCTACTGAGTTGTCAAAAATAACTTTATTTCATTATGTTGAAATTATCTTGAAGCATTGAACTACACTGAGGGGAAAAAGATGTTTATATTGATTTGTGTGGAATTTATATTTATGAACACATAGGCCCTAAATTCAAAACAATTTGTTAAACTCAGTGCACAACCTAGTATTTTTTAATGGACTTTGTTGGTTTACTAAATAGAGCACAGTTTAAGTCACTTTTTCTACCAGTGCTTTCCAAAGTGAACACAGTGTCACACCAGGCACCTTCCTGACCTTTTGTCTTGACATCAATGACTTTAAACTTCTCATACGGAGGAATCAGCACCTCTTGCTCATGGTTAAGCTTAGAATATTTTGTCACATCAGCACCTTCACAAGTGTGGATTTCAAAACAAGATACAGTTCCAAAATTTTTTGCTCTTTTATTATTAAGAGACGATGATGCAAATGAGCCAAAACGAACCTCGTGGTTCTTAACATCCTCATTAAATGTAACTTTTGTACCACGATAAGTCTTAATGCATTTGTTTTGTTTCTTCAGAATCTGTATAGCATCTGTTAACAAAAAGTGAAGTGAATACCATTTGTATGACTTGTCTTTGTAATTTTGTTTACCAGAACGAGCGTCATTATTGAAGTCTTTAAATACTTGACTATCAGTGTACACATAAATGGCGATTAAATGATTCTTTGTCAATTTATCTTCTGGCTTCTTAAATCTCGTTTCACCTTTTTTCCAAGCTAAATTAAATTCTGAGTTCTTAAGTTCCTTTATTAGATATTCTGTCTCCACCTGGTTTGCCATGTTCTCTCTGCAGCCCTCATATTGGTCATCAACTGAATTTGGTGCCATATTTAATGGAAATGGCTGTCCTTCAACAGCAGCTCTGTGATCCTGCAGCAACAGGAATCATAATGATCAATCGTCAGTATTCATGTCTGTAATATTCATACTAGAACACAAGCTTACCTGCCCTAGAGCAGCTATAACGAGGAGAAGAATGGCTTCAGTGATCAGCAGCATCTTGATTCAGTCAAATCCCTCAGATGATCTAGTAGATCTAGTGAAGAGCAGATGCTGAAAGACAAGAAACACAACAGCTTTTCACAAATACTAAATCCTACACTCCAGTGTAAATATGTGCATAGATTTGCACAATGACCTTGACTTTGTACTTCAACCCCAAACTTACCTGAGAATATTGTCCTTTTTTTTGTCAGATTCTTCCTTGGTTTGTCGCTTTCAGGAACAGCAACGAGAGCAGAAGATCATAAAAAGCAGATGCTCACAGCCAGATGACGACGACTCTTCAGACTGAGATGAGGAGGTTAAAGTTGCCTTTTTATATATCTGAGACATAGCGGCTGAAGTGTGATCTTGATGCTTTTACCCCAACTAAACTCATCATAATGCAGCACTTGTCAAGGTCTGTGTGGTTTCACACTGGACAAACTGAGTTGCTGGCTAAAAATAGTATAAAAAGCTTGACATGTCTAAGTGTTTTACTTCACATCAGTTTGTTAATGGTTATTATTTAGCCTCTGTTTATCATTCAGGCTTACTTTTTTACATTATCACTTTTTAAATTTTTTATCTGTAAAATAAATAGGAATGTGCACATAAATCTGCACATCAACTGTGTTTATCTGTGTTCATTTTCTTTTTTTCTAGGAATGTACAGAGGATGAACCATGACTGTTGAATTTAATGAAAATGAATTTCAGAGAATAACCAGTAGGTGGTCACATTGCACAAGTGCACTCAGGGCTTCATGTCAGTAAGTGTTTCAAAAAATATTTGAGGTCTTGGCCATTTGAGAGCATGTGCATGCAAGAAGTAGTAGTCATTTGTCAGAGACTACTGAACAGACATTTAGAAGTTTATTTTAAATGCAAAGTAGTGAAAATCAAAATAAAGCTCCATGAACACTTGTATTTTTTATGATACTATAAGTGTGTCCCAACAGATAATGAAAAGTTATACACACACTTGTTGGGCTAAACACAGGAAATGCGTCATATAAGTAGTCACGTGGTCAAGTTACCAACCAGATATTCACGTACATCTGCAAGATGTCTGTTAAAAATCACTTGATCTGGAAAGTATCTACTGTGTACTGTAAGATGTCAGTTTTACATACATAATAAATCTTTAACGTCTTAAAGACATCTAATAAACATCTATGGAAGGAAACGTCCTATGTATGCAGATGAGCAACACTCAATAAATATGTCTGCAGATGTAAATGCAGACATCAAATCGAGTTCCCTGTGCTGGTGTTGCTCTCAGTTCCATGGGGGGTATTCCGAACGGTTTGGGTGGTGAGTAAGGCGAGGGGACAAAGTGATGGCGGAGAGGAAGAAAAAATGGGATTAAATCTACTCAACAATTAGACTGAGTTTTGTGGAGAAAATGTTTGTTCTCGGAAAGAAGAAAGTATTTCGAGCGCACGGAAATCAATTTTGCATTTGAAATAAGTTTTTGGATGTGTGCAGACCTTCTCCTTTGCGCGTGCAACGTTTCACTAGCTTGCTCACCTAATGCCAGCCCTCAGTGCTCTCTAAATGCCAACAGCTCGCTTGCTCAACACAACCCAGCGTTACAATATGCCATAATTCCAGCCAATAAGAGACGAGGCTGCTAAATTCTGATTGGCTGCCTGGTCCTTCAAGAGACACTCTCAACTTATCCGTCTATAAAAACGCTATATATATATAATATATATATATGATTATATAAATATAGCATATATATATATAGCTATTATAAGACAAACAGGTGCATCTCAATAAGTTAGAATGTCGTGGAAAAGTTTATTTATTTATTTCAGTAATTCAACTCAAACTATGAAACTCGTGTATTAAATAAATTAAATGCAAACAGACTGAAGTAGTTTAAGCCTTTGGTTTTATTCTTTTAATTGTGATGATTTTTGGCTCACATTTAACAAAAACACCAATTCACTATCAGCAAATTAGAATATGGTGACATGCCAATCAGCTAATCAACTCAAAACACCTGCAAAGGGTTCCTGAGCCTTCAAAACGTTCTCTCAGTTTGGTTCACTAGGCTAAACAATCATGGTGAAGACTGCTGATCTGACAGTTTTCCAGAAGACAATAATTGACACCCTTAACAAGGAGGGTAAGCCACAAACATTCATTGCCAAAGAAGCTGGCTGTTCACAGAGTGCTGTATCCAAGCATGTTAACAGAAAGTGAGTGGAAGGAAAAAGTGTGGAAGAAAAAAAAAGCACAACCAACCGAGAGAACCGCAGCCTTATGAGGATTGTCAAAGCAAAATCGATTCAAGAATTTGAGAGAACTTCACAAGGAATGGACTGAGGCAGGGGTCAAGGCATCAAGAGCCACCACACACAGACGTGTCAAGGAATTTTGCTACATTTGTCGTATTCCTCTTGTTAAGCCACAACTGAACCACAGACAACGTCAGAGGCGTCTTAACTGGGCTAGGAGAAGAAAGAACTGGACTGTTGCTTGACTGGCCAGCAAACTCACAAGACCTGAACCCCATAGAGAATCTATGGGGTATTGTCAAGAGGAAAATGAGAAACAAAAGACCAAAAAATGCAGATGAGCTGAAGGACACTGTCAAAGAAACCTGGGCTTCCATCCCACCTCAGCAGTGCCACAAACTGATCACCTCCGTGCTACGCCGAATTGAGGCAGTAATTAAAGCAAAAGGAGCCCCTCCAAGTATTGAGTACATGTACAGTAAATGAACATACTTTCCAGAAGGCCAACAATTCACAAAAAAATTTTTTTTATTGGTCTTATGAAGTATTCTAATTTGTTGAGATAGTGAATTGATGGGTTTTTGTTAAATGTGAGCCAAAATAATCACAATTAAAAGAACCAAAGACTTAAACTACTTCAGTCTGTGTGCACTGAATTTATTTAACCCACTGACGCGTACGATCACACCGGTGTGATTAGAACTTTCAGTGCGTCACGTCATCAACTGCTGAATTTAAATCCGCTTTCGCACTTTGGCTGGCGCGAGCCAGACGGATGCGCTAAGCGCTTGTCATATTATCAGTGGCGGCTCGTCGGGGGAGGCACAGCTTCCCCATAATTTTGAGGTGAAAATGGGAGGAGGACGATTTAATGTTAATAAAATTCACAATTAATTTCAGTTCATGTCTCAGAATGTGTATTTTTTGTTTGTAATTTCACAGTTGTAATACCATAACGTGAAAGCGCCGCTTTTCTATCGCGAATGTGCCGAATCTGCTGATGTAATTACAACCGCTAATGATAGAGAAGGGTAGGGGGAGGCCGAGCGAGCGCTGAGCTCTCGTGCCTCCGTTGGTAAAACAAAATGAGCCAATCACCATAGAGTGTTCACTTTCAGCGCTGAGGAGAGAAACCTCGTAAGGGAGGCTAGCCTCACTTCTGATATCAACCAATCATCAAAGAGACGTAAATTACGTGATAATAGTTTGAACATCTCCTGCTGCGCTGATAATGTACCAAGTACTTATGATGAGTAGCGATATTGAATATTTGATCGCCAACAGATTTACCAAGCTGTCATTCAAACAGTATATATACAAATTTAAAAAAAAGGGAAAACAGCCTAAGCTGGATATAGGCTACAGCAGTCGGCTTAATTAAATGGAGCAACAGGCAGCTCTCTTTTAACACAGACTTTTAAGAAGGGGATGGATGTTTGCTTCAAGTGATATGCCAGGTAAGTGAAATTATATTATCTGGCTGTATGTATGTCGTTTTCTTTACGTTTTTTTGACTAAAAGCAACCAAAAAGCCATTTTAAAAGTAGTTAAGCAAATAAGAATAATCGGCAGGGATCCCAGACCAATACAATTAGTGGTGCCTTCTCTATTTTAAAAACCACGAACCGCCACTGATATTTACACAAATATCAGTGTTTTTAACCATATAATACTTATTTTAGGTTTCAGACATTTAAATACACAGAAGTACTAGCAAAACCATACATTTACACTTTGTAAAATGCACGCTGATGTCTATTGAAACGACAATAATGATCCTTACAAATATAATCTAACAACCTGTTTTATTGATATCATATACACATTGTATAGGTAACTATAAAGTTTAGTCTACTCTTCTCCCAGTTCACTGGAGACTTACTTTAACGTGTTTCGGGAGGAGAGGATGAATTTGCGTGTTATAAATCCCACAGCTCGGATTCAGCGAGAACTAACATGGCGGCACCCATCACCCGGTATAGATAAACTAACACGGTCAATATAAAAGTGTTTAAATACCAAATAGATTTATTGAAATATTGCAGAATCGGGAATATCAGAAATTTCATAAGTGCGTCTGTTTTTAATATTTGAAAACAGGAAACGATATAAAAGCGATCCATGTGTCATACAGATGTATTGTGGCTGCGTTGTGTCACATGACAAGCATAACGCGTCGCCATGGAAACAATAAGGCAATACATTTTAAAATAACGGTCGCCTAAAAAAAAAACTCACGCTGGGGGCTCAGCTAGAATATTTTAAACTCACGTGCGAAAGGGGTAAGTTACACGAGTTTACAATTGAGTTGAATTACTGAAATAAATGAACTTTTCCATTTGACATTCTAATTTATTGAGATGCACTGTATATATTTTTGAAAGCAGTGAATCGCTATAGAAATCGCGATTCTTAGCGTTTTAAATCGATTACTGTACGAAATCGACGATTCACGATTCAAAAATCCATGTTTTGCATCGTCAGGGTTTGTTATCGATGCATCGAGAAAACGAGTGAAACGTTACACCCCTAGAAAAATAGTAATATTTAAAGTCCTCGCACCAATAAAGACACCCTTGGTTTTAGTATCCGAAGATGAGCGAGATACCACTTCATAACACTTATTGTTACACCTGTGTATATCCTCCTCTTTCAAATGGGATTCTTGAACTAATACCAATCGTTCTTCTTTCGCAAAAAATCCAGAAAACCTGTACTTTGAAACCTGTAGAAAACTCAGAATATTAAGGTCAGTCATAGGTAGCAAACAGAATTACTGCATAATAAGACAAAATATAAGTTTGAAAATAAGTTGAGTCTACCATTAAACCACCCCCACTCTTCCCCTCACTATTAAAAAAAAAAACACATTCCCATGAACTATGGCAGATCAAACCTTGATCTGCCAGCCCCCCTTAATATGATCCATGGCGTCAACAAAAACCTGCACATTACTGAAGCACCAACATTGGCCCAATATCACATATTGACTAGGTAGTATCTCTATTAAAAAAAACAAAACAAATAAAATAACATGCATAAAGAAGCAATTGTCACAGTACAGAAGGAGACCAAGGACGGAGAGGTAAAGTAAACAGGGATCTTTATTTAACAGGTGCTGAGAGAGAGAGAGATGGAGAGCAAACGGGTTAGAGCAACAGTCTATGGAATGGAAGGGATCTAGCTCACGTGATGACGGGTTCCGTCTAGGATCGGGCTGAAGAGGATGGCACAGAGACAGGAAGGTTTTCAGGATGGAGTCCGGGTTAGTGAGTCAGGTAAGGAGTAGCGTAGTGAACTCAAGACCAGACGAAGTGTGACTGCAGTGACTGAGCATTTGAGCTAATGTTGATGAGGTGGTGACAGGTGCGGCTGATTAGTACTCCGGTGATTGTGAACGGGTGTGTGAGGTGATTGGGCCTGATGAGGCTGGACTATCCCTGACAGTACCCCCACCCCCACGGGCGGCTGCCGACGTCGAGGACGGCCGCAGCCCCGGAGAGCGGGACGATCTGGGTGACGATCATGGAAGTCTCTGAGGAGTAAGGGATCTAGCACATCGTCTCTACGCACCCATGATCTCTCCTCGGGGCCGAATCCCTCCCAGTCCACGAGATACTCTAGGCGGCCGCCTCGACGCCGGGAGTCCAGAAGAGAATTGACTCTGTAGATGGTCTCCTCTTCAGCGATTTCGGGAGGAGGAGGTGGTACGCCGGATATGTCAGACCCTGGGGGAGAGGCAGACAGAGGGAGAACACAGGGTTTGAGCAGTGAGACATGGACAGTCGGTGCGATGCGGTAGTGAGGAGGAAGTTCAAGCCTGTATGTGACGTCGTTGATCTGCCCTCAGATGGTGAATGGTCCAATATAGCGGGGACTCAGCTTGCGGCAAGGCAGTCGGAGACGAATGTCCCGCATGGATAACCACACCCTATCTCCCAGCTGGTATCGGGGAGTAGGGCGGCGGTGGTAAGTGGTGTGTGAGGTGATTGGGCCTGACGAGGCTGGACTATCCCTGACAGCAATAAGGCGCAATTAATCTGAGAAAGTCCACAAACTGACAGAAACCAGAGCACACAACGCCATAATCAGTAAGCGATACTGTATGCACAATGAAAGCTTCTAGTAACTATGAATTAAGAAGTGAACATTAAAGTGAACAGTGAAAGACAGTCAACTAACCATTTAGAGCAGTGGTCGCCAACCCGTCGATCGCGATCGACTGGTAGATCTTTATCACAATCCCAGTAGATCCCGAAAAAAACAGTAAAAAATGAATTACATTTATGGGGTTATATTAATGTATCACTGAAGGGAACTGTCTTGAGAAAAGTTTCGATATAAAGTGCAACTCTGCTTTGTTTACAGCGGTAACCAAGGAAACGCTATAGTGCGGTCGGTTCATAAGCAGTGTTGCCAAGTCAATTTTCCCGCGGAATTGGGCTACATAACACTGTTGCCGCGGGTTGTTGTTCATGTCCGCGGGTTGAAGCGACCCCAATAACGTGATATTTAGTCCCTGGAATGTAAATTTTACTGGAAGATCCCCGCCGGAAAACGTGTATTTTACCCCCGGAATGAGATTTTTACAGGGGAACCCTCCTCGAAACACGATTTGATTAGTTTTATTGAGAAAACCTGGCAACCCTGTTCATAAGTGCCACCTGCTGTCAGAGAGTGCGTCTCATTCAGACCTGGGGCAAATTCAAGCTCAAACCGGTGTGCACCGTTTTGCTACGGTTTCCGGTTTGAACGACATGTTTCCTGGAAACGGTGTGCAACGGGGATTGAGATGCGTTTTCTCTTGTTTGGTAAGTGTGTCAAACATGTCAGCCCAATCAACATGTATATAAACCAGCGGTATTAAAGAGACCGCTCGCACAATGTAATTAACATCCAAATAAATTCACAAGAGCAAGTATATTGTTTGCACATGTTTATTTACATTAAAGGCAAAATAACTGAAATAATAAGAGCACAAGTATAGATCTGGAACTTCTTTAAGTCTGTCTAAATATCATTTAGTAATTGCAATGTCTTCTGGTCCATATCCTTTCCTTAGGAAGGTGTGCTAAATACGGATTAATGTAACATAAAAATACTATACATATTTATATATTTTGCTATTGTATTATGGAGTGACACTTTCATAAAATTGTCTATACTCCTCTGATTATATAATGGCAAATATTACAATATCATAGCACAACAACAGTGATCAGCAATAATGATAAGCCGAATACTCACAATAAAAATAATAAGGTCATATAGATCATAACACAGTCTTGGAGGTAAGAAGTGGATTATCCTTCACCTGAAATGTTTGTCTTTTCATCCTGAAATACGAGGCAAATGTTGGATCACAATAATTAGGAACCACAGTTTCCACAAATCCCTTCATTCGATTGGGATGTTCTCTTTTATTCTGGAGGGCAAGGGCAATGACTACATCGAGCGTATTTTGCAGTATTAAACACGTATTTATACCGATTTCATCAGGCTCCACAAGAACACAAAGAATGGCCTTCTCAGCTGCCATAGTTGCAACTCTTGCGTCATCAGAACAGAGTGTTCAACGCACCACCGTTTCCATTTAAAAAACGCTTTGCACCGCTGTTTTTGTTTCGTGCAGATGTTTTATGTAGCAAATAAATAAATAACACCTAAAGTCAGACCATGAAAGAAAGAAAGAAAGAAAAAGAAAATCTGAATTCTGAATCAGCTATGATCAGCGCATCACTAATTAAAATACAAAGTAAAAGGCCTACAAATTGAAAAGTACAAGTTCTTGGGATGTTTTTTCTATCAATTCGTCAATAGGTAGATCTTGTCTTTCATAAAGGCCGAGGTCAGGGATCTTGGGCCTAAAAAGGTTGGTGACCACTGATTTAGAGCATTAGACAGTAAATGTTCAACTGAAGTTCACTGAGAGTTGGTGGATGAATGGGATCTGAAAAAAACTCTTGCTTCTTCTGGGGAGTATAGCATTTTAGGTTCAACTTGATTGAGAATGACCTTCAGTGTTGCAGGATAAAGAAGAAAATTCTGGATGCCAGCTTCTCTCATTTCCTTCCTGACTGGCGCAAATGCACTTCTTCTTTTTGTGGTGACCGGGGAAAAATCTGGAAAGAAAGACAGCGTTGCACTGTCGGATGTTTTCACCAGGGCAGGAAGTCTGGCGGCCCACAGAATGAGCTCTCTGTCCATGTACCGCAACAGTTTAAAGAGGAAAACCCGTAGTTTAGCGTGATCTGAGGAGAGCCTTGTGTACACGCGATGCGCTCGTTTCACTTCGATCTCTGCCCGCCAGAGACGGGAGCCACGTCGGTAGTGATCTTTTTGAAAGCCATGTTTCTAGCATTTGTAAAACTGCATTTTTCCATCTCAAAAATATATCTAAATTACGACCTATGATCTCAATGTCAAATGCAGAAACTTTAATTAATGCATTCATGACCTTGAGGATAGATTATTGTAATGCTTTATTGGATGGTTGCTCTGAGTCCTTAATAAACAAACTCCAGCTGGTCCAAAAATGCAGCAGGTAGAGTTAATAGAACAGGAAAGATGAACATAGTAGACCCCAGGTTCGTAAAACTGCATGGCTACCTATTAACATCGTATAGATTTTAAAATCTTGCTTATCACTTATAAAGCCCTGAATGGTTTAGCACCTCAGTATTTGAGCGATAATATCGCATTATAGTCCTCCACGTCTGCTGCATTCTCAAAACTATCAATTTGATAATACCTAGGATATCAAAATCAACTGCGGGTGGAAGATCTTTTTCCTATTTAGCGCCCAAATTCTGGAATAACCTACCTAACATTGTTCGTGAGGCAGACACACGCTGTCAGTTTAAATCTAGATTAAAGACCCATCTCTTTAACCTGGCTTACACATAACACACTAACACATTTCTAATATTCAAATCCGTTAAAGGATTTTTAGGCTGCATTAATCAGGTCAACCGGAATTGGGAACTCTTCCCATAACACCCGATGTGCTTGCTACACCATTAGAAGAATGGCATCTACGCTAAAATTAGTCTCTTTTTTATCTTCTACTTTGGGGGGCACCTAGCACCAGATCCAGTACGGTATCTAGATCAGATGGTCACTGCAGTCACCCAGATCCAGTCCATATCCAGTCCAGATGGGGGATCAGCATCTAGAGACGACCTCTACAGCCCTGAATGTCAGCGGAGATCAGGACAACTAGATGAGCCCCAGAGACAGATCCCCAGTGAAGACCTTGTCTCCTAGACGGCCACCGGGACAAGACCACAGGAACCAGTTGAGTCCTCTGCACAATGTGACTTTGCTGCAGCCTGGAACTGAACTGCTGGTTTCTTCTGGCCAGAGGAGAAATGGCCCCCCAAACAGAGCCTGGTTTCTCCCAAGGTTTTCTCCATTCTGTCACCGATGGAATTTTGGTTCCTTACCGCTGTCGCCTCTAGCTTGCTTAGTTGAGGAAACTTATTTTCCAGCGATATCGTTGACTTGATTGCAAATGATTGCAAATATACTATTTAAACTGAACTGAGCTGGATGATGACATCACTGAATTCAATGATGAACTGCCTTTAACTGAAAAATGAGTGTTTACTATTGTCATTTTGCATTATTGACACACTATTTTCCTAATTAATCCTGTACAGTTGCTTTGACACAATCTGTATTGTTAAAAGCGCTATATAAATAAAGGTGACTTGACTTGACTTGACTTTTCAAAAAGCCCATAGGGTCGTCCTTTTCGGAACCTTCAGGCAATCCAACCAGACACAGATTGCTGCACCTATTGCGATCCTGTAAGTCCACTACCTGTTGCTCGAGCGCGGCTACTCGCCTATCGTGATCTGCGACAACTTTCTTTTGTTCTCTCATCTCCCCTATAAGAAGATCCATTTCAGAGCATAGCGACTGAACAACTGACATGTGAGAAGCAAACTCGTTCTGCATCGCTGTCATCTCAGTTCTTAGAATGTCCTCAAAGTGTGCAACAGTGTTCGCCATCTTGTCCACCATATCGCTCGTGGTCGGTGGCTTGGATTTCTTCTTAATCGGAGAAGCCGATGGAGACAACTCCTGCTGTTTCTGATTGTATGCCATCTGGGAAAGTATTATTAATGAATAAAATTTAAAATAAAACAAAAAAATCAGCAAAAAGGGGCCAAACGTACGGAGCTCTACTCAAGTGCGACTAGGTTCATGAGCACGTCACGTGACTCCCCAAATTTTGTATACAGAGACAACTGTCACTGCATCACCAAACTCAGTTTAACTGTGCATATTTTTTTCCTGTAATATATCAGTATCTCAATGTTCAGAAATTATTACTTGAATTTTCCAGCATGCTTACCTGTATGTCTAGTTGTCTTTTGAGATGCATGTTGAGGGAGAGGTTTGTGTATTTACCTGCATTGTTTTTTTATGACTTTTTGATATTCATTCTCAAGTGCCCAAATGAGTTTATTTTTTACTACTTAAGGGAATAAATAGCTTTTATTGAAACAATATAATGTTACATTAAGTTTTAAACTGTCTAATAAACTTGTTACAACATGCTTAAGGCTTTATATATTATACCCTTGTCTATAGGACGTTGTAACATTCCTCTAAATAAATAAACAAACAAACAAACAATCGTGTTCATGAAACAAGATCACAAAATTGTACCAGGTGTGCAACTTTAATGTAAAATAGAAAAAGTCTTTGACACCAAAGTGGATATACACAAATTGAGAAAAGCAAAGTTTAGAAAAGCTTCTTTTCTCCCATCACTACTAAAAATTATACTGCGCCAAGAATATAAAATTTAATTAAGCATGACAAGAAATTCAAAGTTTATTAACAACGTGAAAATTCACAGGTTAGCAGGTAAACACTTTGCAAACTAATATTTGCAAAATGAGTGAAACATTAAAGAAAGCAGCATGGTTCCCACTGTTAAACAAATCACAGTTCAGGTCACTTCTTGTTCCAGTGCTGTTCAACACAAACACAGTCTCACACCAGAGATCAGGCTGATCTGTCCTGTTTTTGACAGCAGTGACATTAAACGTCTCATATGGAGGAATCAACACCTCTTTCTCTTCAGGATACTTAGAGTATCTTGTCAGATTAGCACCTTCACAAGTGTAGATTTCAAAACAAGATTTAGACCCAAAACCCTGTATTACTTTACGATCAAGAGAGGAGGACGAAAATGAGCTCAAACGAACCTCTATGCTCTGAACATCACATTTAAGATTTGTACCATGATAAGTTACATCCCAGACAGCAGACCGTTTCGGCCCAGATCCGGCCCACATCTGGCCCGCATGGATTTTACATGGGCCAGATGTGGGCCGGATCTGGGCCAACACTATGTTGCTGTCTGGGATAGCATCTATTATGTATTCTTCAGCATCTGTATCGCTTCTGTTAACAGAAAGTGAAGTGAATACCATTTGAACGTCCCCTCTTTGTATTTTTGTTTGTCAGTGCGAGTAGCTCTAGTGAAATTACTATATACTTTAGAGTCTTTGTTAGTGTAAACATGAATGGCAACTGAATGATTCTGTTGCAGGTTATCCTCTGCTTTCTTAGCTTTCTGTTCACTTTCTTGCCAAGTCTTATTGTATTCAGCTGAGGCAGATTTTTCCTTCTCAAGATATTTTGTTTTTACCAGGTCTGCCATTTTCTCTGTACAGCCCTTATATTGATCATCAACTGAATTCAGTGTCATATCCAGTGGAAATATCTGTCCTTCAACAGCAGCTCTGTGATCCTGCAGCAACAGGAATCATAATAATCAATCGTCAGTATTCATGTCTGTAATATTCATACTAGAACACAAGCTTACTTGTCCTAGAGCAGCTAAAATGAGAAGAGCTTCGGTGATCAGCAGCATCTTGATTCAGTCAAACCCCTTTAGATGATCTAGTAGAAACACAGCATTTCACACGTACTAAATCTATCACTCAAAATATAAATGAAAACCAATATGTACATCAATTTTGACAATAAATCTCTTATATTGACATTTTACTTTAACCTCAAACTTACCTGAGAATATTGTTGTCTCAGATTCAGGAGTTCAGGAGCAACAGGGAGAGGAGAAGACGCGAAAAGTCAGTCGCTCACAAACAGACAGCTCTTCAAACCAGCTGATGAGGAAGTTGGCTTTTTTATATTGCACATCATCCATGTCCAGGTGTTCTGGGTGTGTGTGTCTGTGTGTGAGATAAATGATGCATCACAGTACATTGCTCGCCCAGAAGATTTAGAAGATTTAGAACTTTATTTAGAAAGTTGGGACAACATGTGGACAGATATTTCAGTAAAGTCAACAAAATGGTCTTTGTTAGCATCATGTCCTACTACCAGAAACATTGTTAAAGCCATTTTTTAACATTAGTTTTGCAAGTTTGATATTTTAAAATGTACAATTTCTCATTATATGTGAGCAGGCAGCAGTTTGAATTTGGTAAGGAAGTGTAAATGAAAGAAAATCAACAATATTTTAAAAAGAAATCAGTAATTGGCTCCATTAAATACACACCCCTTTCATAAACTTTTCACCCTCCTGCCATCTAGGCATTCGGGCCCTCACAGTCAGATTGCGTGACAGCTTCTTCCCCCAAGCCATCAGACTCCTCAATTCCAGATGACTGAGGGGATAAGAACTCATCACACACAGGACTGATTTGAACCACTCTCACACACATCCCAATCTATTATCTACCTCCGCACAAACAATTTTGCACAAATCTTTGCACAATTTTGCTGTCTGCACTGTTCTCTCAGTATGCACACATGCACTTTATGTAGTCCTGTGTAGTAGTCTGTGTTAAACATTTACAGTTCTTATTTTATAGTCAGCTTATTTTTTTAAATAGTCTTCTTAGTTCTAGTTAACTTTTACTTAGCCTATTTAATATAATTTAATTATGTCCAGTTTAGTTTCTTTGTAGTCCTGTGTTCTGTGTTTTTGTCTATGTAGCACCTTGGTCCTGGAGAAACGCTTTCTCGTTTCACTGTATACTAACTGTATAGAGCTGGAATGACAATAAAGCTACTCTGACTCTCTAAATGAGGAAAAACTTTTTATATAGATCAGAAAATAGACCCAATGTAATGCAAATGAAATGCCTGGCTAACAAAATAAAAATAAAAAATAAAAAAACTATGAAACTGTGAAATAGCATTTATTTTATGTTTTCCTTTGAATCTCTATCCCTTCTTCAAACAAAACTGAATGAAGGCGAATTCCACCGGTGTCGTTTTTTTGTATGTTTGTTGAAATCACTGTAGAAAATTTTACCTCACTTCCTTTGAAGCCCACACCATCATTCATTCATTGTGTCACATAGAAACGGTTGACAATATCACAAAATATCTTTTTGACTGGTTTTATCTGGAAAACATCTCACCCAAGTTTAGGTTGATGTGATGAAAGCTCAAGGACGAGTTTGAACAGGTGTGTTTTCAACAAAAAAAAGCGTTTTCTAGAGAATTAGCCTACACAAATTCCTAAAACTGAAGTGAAATTGTAACTGTTGGTGAAGCTAGAGGGTTTGAGAGACCAACAACACATTTGATCAGACAATCTTTTAGTGCCTCCCTTATAATTTTTGCCAAGATTCATAACATTTTACTATATGGTTTTTTTCATTAGTGGTACTGTAAATGGGAAGAAAATAAGAAAACTAATAAATATAATAGATGCCAATGCACGTTTGGTGCTTGGCTTCCAATACTTACCACTGTAAGAGAGGAGATTTGCTTCAATTTGCTCACATTATAGAGAGAAATTAAGCATATATTCATATAATAGCTTACTCGTGCTCTCTGTTTGCGGATGAGGAAGGAATTGATGAATCCTCCACAAGTCATTAGGTTCAGTGTCTCCCATAAGACCATCTCTCGCACTTCTCTCCTGTTGCTTTCCACTTTTTCTTTCAGCGATCTCCACATCGTCATCCAGTGACCAAGAACCTGACACGTTGTAGATCTGCAGGTGGAGACACACACCAACTGTATTGGTTTGTCTGAAGAGAAGAACTGGCATTAAGATTGATGAATGTACCTGTATCACAAAAAAAGAAGTCTTGTAGATGTTCTCGTTTGCCTTGTTTAACATACTCCTGAAACCTTGGGTGCTTACAGTATATTCAAACCATTTTCCATAAACAATTGCTGAGATAATGTTGGAACCAACATAATTTATCAGCCGGGTCATATCCAATGGATTTCCTGCAGGAAATATAAAATCACTTTAAAAAGATCACAGACTTTTAGATCAAAAAGTTCAAAAATGTAGTAAAATCACATGCAGTCGTCTTACCTTGAAATTTCTCAAAAGCTTCCCACAGATAACATGTCTCCTCGCTCAGTTGTTCGCCATTACAAATACATACAAATCTGCCCACATCATTATACTTTCACCCTGTAAAACAGTCACCCTGTAAAACGACAGCATGTTGTAACATTTCATTAAAATATACAATTCATGAAATTTTCGAGTTCATGAAACAAGACCACATAATTGTACTAGATAAGGAAAGTAAAAATACACCCCACTATTTTTAAGGAGCTCAGAAGCAACTATGAGAGGAGAAGTTCAGAAGTTCACTTACAGCCAGATGCCAATTCAAACTAAGAGATGAGGAAAGTGGCTTTTGCATATCACAAATGTCATCTTGACGCATGTGGTGCATTAAAAATGTTTAGCTTATCTGACCTTGGCCCAACTCCAAGAACTCTTAAGTTCAGAAATCCTGCCTGGATATTTAGCAAGAATGCAATCCTCTATGAAATTGTTCAGGATTGTGATGTAAAGATTCTGAGGTATGTAATCTTTTTGCATGATTTCAAAACAAGATACAGTTCCAAAAACCTAAGTGATGCAATAGAACCAAAACAAACCTCTTTGTTTAGAACAAAAATGGTTAAAAGTGGGTTCTAGACCATTTATTATAAACTTCCTGACACCAAATTTGCCAGGAAACTGCCCTATAACTGTGAACAATTTTATAAAAAAAAATGTTCATACAGTTCTGCCTGTTAATGGCAAAGGTATGAGAAGAATAGTGAAAAAACTTACAGATATATTAGATCCAAATGCAACTTTGGTGCTTGGCCTCTAATACTGCGCTGTAAAAAGGCAAGATATTTGCTTAAAGGGGTCATATGATGCGATTTCATTTTTTCCTTTCTCTTTGGAGTGTTACAAGCTCTTGGTGCATAAAGAAGATCTGTAAATTTGCAAAGACTAAAATCTCAAATCCAAAGAGATATTCTTTATAAAAGTTAAGAGTCAGCCACACCTACCTAAAACGGCTCGTTCGAACACGCCCCCACATATCTACCTCACTATGTGGGAAGATTTGCATAACGCCGCCCAAATGTTCACGCAAAGAAAGAAGGCGTAACTTTTATTCTCACTGTAGTATTGTTGCCGCTGCCGCCATGTCATGAAGGCTGCTGTGTTTTTCGTTGTGAAAGTGAAACGACTTTGTTTGGCCTTCCAAAAGAGGACGATCTCCGCTTCGTCATGCCTGGAGCTGATACGTACTGGTCGCTGAAGAAATACATCAACTTAGTGCTGTGAATCGCAGGATCGGCTTTCACCATTTCCAACCGCTCCTTCGCGGCGACCGACCGATCTGACACCGCCGCTCAGCTACCTCTGCCTGGCTTCAGCTCATGCTAGGACGCTGTGTTTTTCGTTGTGACAGCGAAACTACTATGTTTGGTCTTCCAAAAGAGGACGATATCCGCTTCGTCATGGAGCTGCTCTGTGCTGGTCGCTGAGGAAAATACATCAACTTCGCGCTGTGAATCACCGGCACATTATAGTGGAGGACGTTACTGATACTGGGAGAGTAGTAAAAGTTAGACTGAAATGTCGCAGGTCGACGCACGTAATATCGTTTGCGTATCATTGCCACTGATGATTCAAACGCGAGTTTGGGCAGTGTAGAGTAGCACTTGTTTTGTCATTTCTTCCGATCACAAACGCAGACAGGGTTTTATGTTTACGCGGCACGGTGCAACGCAACCTAGCTTTTTATAATCTGAAGAACCTTCTTTCACCACAAAGAACCATTTGTGAAACAGAAAGAATGTTAAAGGTTCTTTCTGGAACCATTTAGACAAAAAGGTTCTTCTATGGCATCATGAAGCACCTTTATTTTTAAGAGTGTATGTGGAAAATAATGTGTTTTTTTAACTTTAAACTGCATAAACACATTTCGTTACACCAAATACACAAAATAATGTTCTTTTTAGCAGCATCATATGACCCCTTTAAATGCAGCATTTGCTCGCAATGTCATCAAAAACTGAATCATAAATTTGAATAAGAGGTGGAGACACACACCAACTTTAAAATGCATCTGTATCTGTTTCTCTGAAGTAACAAATGCCATTACAAAGTATGAATGTACATGCATCACAACCATGTCATGCAGTTGTGCTTGTTTACCTTGTTTACCATAATCCTGAAACTCTGGGTCCTCATATTTAAATATGCTAAAATTGTCCATAAACAATAGCCGAGATGTTGCACAAAGCGCCATTCACCAGTTGGGACAAATCAAATGGCGTAGACACTATAATGAACTACACCAACTCCAAATTAAGGCAAGAGGAGCCACACTTATATAATTAACCATAATATAATTAAACTTAAAATCAATAGCAATATCAATTATTTTTATACTAACACAGATGCTGTTATGTTAAAACGACTGTGTTTTAAAAAATGTTTTCTGATGCAAGCAGGGTTGGGCCCTGCTCATGTACACAGCCTAAAATGAGTTAGACACACTTAGAAAGCTATTATTCACCATTACTGTGCCAGTACATGGCCAGTGCCACCCCACATGAATCACCAGCACATGAGCTGTCAGGGTGTCACTGCAGGCCCGGCCCTGTAGGAGTGCAGCATCAGACAAATTACAGTAAGCAAAGATTAATCAATATACTTAAATTAGGCCAAAAAATCAATACACACATCCAGCAGGTGGAAGCCAGTTATAGCTGGGCTGATGCAAAGTGTATTACTGGCATTCAACAAAGAGCTCATAATGTCATATCTACACAGAGCATATGACATTTGCCAGGGTAAAAGTTTGTTGGATGAGGCAAAAGCATTTACTGTTCTGCATATCTGCTAATATCTGCACATATTTTCTGATGCAGAAAAGCTAGTTCATGCATTCATGACCTCTAGACTGGACTATTGTAATGCACTGCTAGGTGGTTGTCCTGCATCTTCAATAAACAAGCTACAGATAGTCCAAAATGCAGCGGCTAGAGTCCTTACCAGGTCAAGAAAATATGATCATATTACCCCAATTTTACAGTCTCTGCACTGGCTACCTGTTAAGTTCCGTATCAGTTACAAAATATTATTACTTGCCTATAAGGCCCTTAATGGGTTAGCTCCTGCATACCTAACTAGTCTTCTACCACGCTACAATCCATCACGCTCCCTAAGGTCGCAAAATTCTGGACTTTTGGTAGTACCTAGGATAGCAAAGTCCACTAAAGGAGGTAGAGCTTTTACGCATTTGTTTCCCAAACTCTGGAATAGCCTTCCTGAGACCATTCGGGGTTCAGACACACTCTCTCTGTTTAAATCTAGATTAAAGACACATCTCTTTGGCCAAACATTCAAAAAATGCATCTCATAATCTTTTACTGCATTCATAATCTTTTACTGCAGTTATATCAAATCAAATGCACATTATTATTCTTTAGTTTGGGTTAAACAAATCAATTTTGCTTGGTTGGAACAGCAGCTACGCTAATTATGTTTGTATTTGTTTCTATGTTTTTTGCAACGGGACTTAAATTCCGTGGTAACTGAGGATTTACACAAGTTCGTTGGATCAGACACCTGAGAAGAGCTGACGCAAAACTCCTCAGAGGCTCAGATGATGCCACACATGAACAACATAAGAACTACCACATTTGCGATAAGTTTGATGGTTCATATATAATTGCGGTTAATCTTATTCAGCGTCTTTTATACGTCTTATAATGATTTTCCGTACTGCTGGTTCGTCTGGTCAGAGGAGAACTGGCCCCCCGACTGAGCCTGGTTTCTCCCAAGGTTTTTTCTCCATTCTGTCACCGATGGAGTTTTGGTTCCTTGCCGCTGTCGCCTCTGGCTTGCCTAGTTGGGACACTTAATTTCCAGCGATATCATAGACTTGATTGCACAGATACTATTTAAAACTGAACTGAGCTGGACGATAACATCACTGAATCAAAAAAATCAATGATGAACTGTCTGTAATTCATGAAAAAATGAGTGTTTATTATTGTCACTTTGCATTATTGACACTTTTTTCCTAATTAATGCTGTTCAGTTGCTTTGTCACAATCTGTATTGTTAAAAGCGCTATATAAATAAAGGTGACTTGACTTGACTTGACTTATTTTGAAATCAATCCGTCAAGCAATGCTCAGGCAGACAGAAGACAAAGGCCTTGTAGAGTTTGCAATATTCTGCTTTGCCAGATTGCAGAATTCAAGCACCATCTCTAAAGCCAGACAGATCTTCAAGCCATTATGTATGCTCCTCACAACTTCACAGTACACAAAAAGCATTGAAGAAATTGTTCATATTTTGAATACCTTCATCACTAAATCCACAGACAAACCCTCTGTAAAATCAACTGAACTGAAAAAAGCCAACAGTGGGACAAGTAAAAACTATCATGGTTCTCTGCATGCTTTCAGAGGATGTTGAAAGAGGCTAAGGAGCAGGTAGCACATGAGACCTCAGAATATAACAATCCGTACTTCTGTCCAGGGATCATTAGCATGCGTTTTGACACGTATGGGATTTTTCAAGTGGCTTGCTATTGGGAGATCTCAAAAGACATGCCTCGTGTGTAATTTCGTGTTCGGTTCGGCCACGTGTTCTCGTTGTCTTGTGTTGTTGCTTTCATGTCATGTTATGGCTTGTGCTGTGTAGTTTTTTTCATTGGCTGCGTGCTTTCATGTTGTCATGTCTTGAGTGAACACACGGCTTATGAGTATTCTCATTAGCTGCGTGTTCGTGTCTTGTTTTGTTCAAGCACATGGCTTGTGATTGTTTTGCTGGTCATGTGCTTTTGTTTTGTTTTGTGTGAGCACATGGCATTTTGTCTTTGATTCGGTGTGCCATGAGCTCTCATGTCAGTTGTCTTGACCCCACCCATCTTATTACTTGATTATTGGTTAATTTGCCCCACCTGTGTGTCCCTCATTATCCCCCTCATTTGCTCCCTATTTATTCTCCTTGTGTTTGCAGTCCTGTGCCAGTTCGTCGTTGAATGTTCTCGTGTCAGCCCTGGTTGTGTCCTGGCCTGTCCAGCCTTGCAAATGCCAGCCTGTTTTTCCCCCACGGGGCAGTTTTTGTTGTGGTTTGTTGTTGTTTTATTATTAATAAAGAGCCCATTTTCTGCATCGAGTCCTCGCATAGCTACATTCCCACACCTAACAGAAACAAAGACAAGAGACACCAAGCATACGGACAAATGGTTTGGAATTGTCCAACAAGCAATCATGGGAAAAAAAAAAAAAAAAAGAGACCAGGAACATCTATTCAAAAAATTTACCAATCTCTGCAGGCTAGAGCATGTAATACAGCACACCATTTCCCAAGGTTAATTGTTCAAGCCTGTTTCACCAGTGGATACTGCTTAATGCCATGAGACATGGAGAAGGAAAGAGATGATGTTCCTGGCTAGAAAGTAAATTTTACTCCAGTCCACATACAGTGCAAGTTCCTCACAAAAAAAGAAAGAAAAAAAAGATAGAAAAAGACACACGCCATTTGTGATTCTCCAACACCTCTAAAAAAAAAAGGAACAAGGGACAGCACATCCCTGTAATATATCTGCAGAAATACCTTATAGAGAAAGAAGTAATATTAATATTGCATACAATTAACCCAAAAAAAGCACAATGTGCAGTAAGATAAGCAGAAAGAAAATGTATTCAAGTTTATGTCATTGCATGTTGACATGCTGTGGACAAATAAAATAAAGGAGATTGTTGTAGCCATTCTGCAGGCCCCATATGAAAAAACAGAGAACCTGCTCCATCACAGGACATTCCAAACATTGAAGCCCCATGAATGGTTATTTGGAGAGTGTGATGGAGAGACATTACAGTTGTCTTCCATCATGGTTTTTACTGTGTTCTTATTGTTTCTGGTGCATTGTTATAATTATGTATTTCCTGATCTAGGCGAGTGGACGTGGCAATAAGAAATAATACACATTTTCTACTTAACTCTTGTTCCTAATTTTCATGTATAAATCATATTATGAGACAAGTTTATTTAAAAAAAAAACCATGGTATGTTCCAATTTGTGAGAGTGGGAAAAATGTGTTTTCAAGATGGCCGTCACTAGTACTGTAGAGAGGTGTAGACAGAACAAAAGCTTGTGAACGTGATTACTGTGGTGCTGTGTAGCATGTAAAACTCCAGCCTCAATGTAGTGAAGGGGAGTTAGTACTGTTTTAAGTACTCAGCAGTTATAGTTTCATTTTTTTAAAATTAATAATCTGTTTTAATCCATTAAACATATTTAAACATTTTGCATATCCACTCAAAATAAACTTTTTGGACGCCAACTTCGCTCCCATGATTCTGAGCCTCCTTGTGACTGCTCGGGTCCTTATCACAGAGAGGTATGCTCATTATTACATAATCTATTTAATTTAATGTAAGATTAAAGTCATTTCAGTTTAAATATTGCCATCTTTCTCTGTGCTGATTGAGTCAGGCAAGTGTTGCATCTGGAACATGTTCAATACAAAGGGTTCAGCTACTCAACCGTACAAGCCGAGTCATTATACAACAGGTGTAATTCTGCATGGAACAAGGGAACAGTTGGCCCAAAAAGAGTTACGAAATGTAAGTAAAAAATAACTGTTTTGGAGTCTTTACGTCGACACAAAAAATAACTGCCTGAATTTCTAACCATTATTTTATGATACAGGTCAGCGTTGAAAAATATGATGGGGTCATTATCTTATACTACCTGTAAATGTGAACAATGTGCACAGTGGAAGCTCAAACAAGTCATTTTTATATTTCATAGTGTATACTGAGTAACCCCGATACTAATATTTCAGTTTTAAAATAACTTTGTATTAATAATAATAATGTTGCTTTTTTTTTTGTTTTGTTACCCTATTATCTACATGCTATTTCTGAAACCATCTACGTTGTTGACCCTCAACATCAGTGTCGTAGTGTCTGGGTATGCAGGGTATGCAGGTGCATATGGGCCCGGGCAGTGTGTGGGCCCGCCCGCTCACGTAACACTGCCGAGCTGGGGGGAACTTTTAATTGAAACAAGGACGATTGAGCGTCGCCGCGCCCGGCCCTTTTCCAACCTTATGCGACTTCTCGGCCCGATCCAACTGGATACCGTGTCTTTTTCCTCTCTCTCTTCCCCATTACACATATAAAATAGTAAAAAAAAAGTTTTTGCTTTTTCAAAGGAACGTTTTTTAAACATCCTAAGCGGCAGCGGCAGACAGTGATTAGCATTATTTTGATCCATTTTTAGCCTCTCAAACCAACACCCACTTGCCTAAAATAAACCACATAAAACACTTCCTCTTTGGTTTTCACGGAGTATTTTAAACAGTTAACCTAAATAAATGAGCGTGTAGGCAGATCCAATCGGTTGTGCGGAGAGTGAAAGCCTAAAACCCTCTTGCATGTTTTTTTTTTTTTTTTTAACATGGAAACTTAAAATGCGCCATCATTGTTCCCATAAAGGTAAGGTCTACCTCATTCGGAACAGGTACAGTATCTTTTTTTAAAGAATTCTGGGTCCCAAACGGATGGATTAGCTGATGGTCTAAATGAGGGGTATCCAATCCTGGAGATCTGCCTACCTGCAGAGTTCAGTTCCAACCCTGATCAAACACAACTGTTATCAAGTGCTTCTAAGATCTTAATTAATTAGCTGGCTCAGGTGGGGTTTGGTCAGAGGTTGGAGCGGAACTTCGCATGAAAGTAGCTCCAGGAACAGGATGACACAATGATCTACAACAAATCTTTAAAACGCACCTATGCACCTGCTCTAGTGACTTGTGCAGGTGGGGTTACAGAATCAATCTAATTGTCATTCTCTGAAATTTTATTTAACTTTTTAATATACAGACATAATGCATCCTCTCTACGTACATTCCTACAGTGGGAAAATTTTCTTTGATCCCCTGCGATTTTGTAAGTTTGGCCATTACAAAACAATGAAGGATCTTAGTTTTTATGGTCGGTTTATTTTAAAACGTATAGAACGAATACCCACCAAAAAATCAGACCAATCCCTTATATAAGGTTGAAATTAATTTGCATTTCAGTGAGGGAATGTAGTTTTCGAATAGTAGTTAAAAAATGTGTAGTTGGTCACCAGGTTTGCACACATCTTAGGAGGGATTTTGGTCCACTCCTCTTTATAGATCCTCTCTAAATCCTTAAGGTTTCTTGGCTGTCGTTTGGCAACTCGAAGTTTCAGCTCCCTCCACAGATTTTCTATAGAATTAAGGTCTGGGGACTTGCTAGGCCACTCCATGACCTTAATATGCTTTTTTTCTTGAGCCACTCCTTTGTTGCCTTGGCGGTATTTTGGGTCATTGTCATGCTGGAAGACCCATCCATTACCCATCTTCAGTGTTCTGGCTGAGGTAAGGAGGTTCTCGTTCAGGATTTTACAGTACATGGCCTGTCCATTTGCCCCTCAATGCGGTAAAGTCGTCCTGTACCCTTAGCAGAAAAACAACCCCAAAGCATAATGTTTCCACCTCCGTGCTTGACTGTAGGGATGGTGTTCTTGGGGTCATAGTCAGCATTTCTCTCCCTCCAAACACGGCGAGTCGAGTTAATGCCAAAGAGCTCAATTTTGGTCTCATCTGACCACCGCACTTTCTCCCAAGCCTTCTCTGAATAATTTAGATGCTCTTTGGCAAACTTTAAAAGGGCCTGTACGGTGGGACCTTGCGGGCGCTGCAGGATATCAGTCCATTGCGGCGTAGTGTGTTACCAATGATTTGCTTGGTGACTGTGGTCAACTGCCTTTAAGATCATTAACAAGCTCCTCCCGTGTAGTTTGGGGCTGATCGCTCAACTTTCTCATAATCATCTTTACCCCATGAGGCGAGATCTTGCACGGTGCTCCAGACCGAGGCTGATTGATGGTTGTTTTGTATTTCTTCCATTTCTGAATAATCGCACCAACAGTTGTCTCCTTCTTACCAAGCTTCTTGCTGATTGTTTTGTAGCCCATTCCAGCCTTGTGTAGGTCTACAATGTTGTCCCTGACATCCTTTGAAAACTCTTTGGTCTTGCCCATCATGTTGGTGGAAAGTTGGAATGGAGATACAATTGTGTGGACCGGTTTCTTATGTTGCGAATTAGCTCATGGGAAATATGAATAATTAACCATAACTAGTTATAATTAACTATTCATATTTTAGATCCGCTGTAGATATTTACTTGACCTCTCTGGGTCAACTGTCTGTCAATTCTTAGAACGTTCATTTCCTGGTTAAGGGAAATAACTTTCTTACTGTACAATTCTACAAAGAGTTTGTAGCATAAATCTGCATGATTAGGGACTTCAGTTATGAGTAAACAATGAACAACGTCAAGTGTGATTCAAGTAAGGTTTTATTAACTACATAAACACTTAAACTAGTCTAACATACTACATAAACACATAAACTGGTCTAACATCCTACATACACACATAAACTGGTCTAACATCCTACATACACACATAAACTGGTCTAACATCCTACATACACACATAAACTGGTCTAACATACACATACACACACACACACACATACAGTTGGTATAGGAAAGGGTTAAAGTTTAGCACTAATGAAAGAGACATAAGGAATGACATTTATGAAACCATTTTGCATATTCAGCAGATCTAAGCCTGAGGGATACGTCATATTCTGAGTTCAAACACACCTTTGTAAAAAGGTGTAACTGATACTTAATGTATTAATTAATAAGACTAAGTTTTATACTTGCAAGTCTCGGCGGTCTGAAAGAGATTCCTGATGCAAATCTTAAGGCCCAAGATCTTGCTGAAATTAGTTGATGAAAAGAACCAGTTTGAGTCAGAGAATTTTTGGTGAATGGAAAATTCAAGGCCGAAAGGCCTGGCACCAGCTTTGATATCCTGAAGCGTTTTTTTCACATCTTCATCTTAGCATCTCACTTAACCACCGACTTGCCTGGTCTCGTGAGTTTGGCCTTTATGGGGAGAAGATCCCGCCTTTCAAGATGGCTTGTCCATGGATAGATGGAAGTTCCTACGGAGGTGGCAATTGCTGGAGGTTTACGACTCTTGGTTTGTGAAACATGGAACTTAGTATCTGAACTTGCTCGCAAAATTACTAAAGGTTCTTAGAACACTAATATGTTGCATGGGTATTAACATACGTATAATATACACTCTCATTTAGGTCATTAGAAGGCGAATTCATAGATACTAAACGGTATTTGTAAGGTTATATGAATGAGTGTTTTATCGTAAGCACGAATAAAAATAGACTATAATACAACAGATTAAATACAACAAAGCAATAATATACACAATGGCCTGAAAAAAATGGGTGTTCATTCAAAGAAGGTATTCCTATGAATTAATTAGTAGAAAAGACCATTTCTACTCTGCCTAGTCTATGTCAAAGCGTGGTGTTTCCTCTCACATTCCTGGGGAGTCATAAACCCGCGATATCAGATTAGTTGTTCATGGTGAACCAAGTGGGGTGGTTTTTCAGCAGAAATCCGGCATCCCTTTTTTATTGAGAGTGGGGGACTGTGACGATTGTTTAATCTAATGAATAATTGATTTGTTAAATCAAATAAAAATTAGTGTGTCAGATTGGTCGAGACGCTACACTTATACACCTAACGAGCTGACATTAGGAGTAACTTCTTAAACTTAACTGAACGAAAAAGTAAAGCAACAGGAGAGAAGTGCGAGAGATGGTCTTATGGGAGACACTGAACCTGCTTGACTGTGGAGGATTCATCAATTCTTTCCTCATCCGCAAACAAAGAGCAAGAGTAAGGTATTATATGAATATATGCTTAATTTCTCTCTATAATGTGAGCAAATTGAAGCAAATCTCTTCTCTTACAGTGGTAAGTATTGGAAGCCAAGCACCAAACGTGCATTGGCATCTATTATATTTATTAGTTTTCTTATTTTCTTCTCATTTACAGTATCACTAATGAAACAAACATATAGTAAAATGTTATGAATCTTGCCAAAATTATAAGGGAGGCATTAAAAGATTGTCGGATCAAATTTGTTGTCAGTCTCTCAAACCCTCTAGCTTCACCAACAGTTACAATTTCACTTTAGTTTTAGGAATTTGTGTAGACTAATGTATATTCTCTAGAAACCACACCTGAAAACACACCTGTTCAAACTCGTCCTTGAGCTTTCATCACATCAACCTAAATTTGGGTGAGATGTTTTCCAGATAAAACCAGTCAAAAAGTTATTTTGTGATATTGTCAACCGTTTCTATGTGACACAATGAATGAATGATGGCGTGGGCTTCCAAGGAAGTGAGGTAAAATTTTCTACAGTGATTTCAACAAACATACAAAAAAACGACACCGGTGGAATTCGCCTTCATTCAGTTTTGTTAAAAGAAGTGACAGAGATTCAAAGGAAAACATAAAATAAATGCTATTTCACAGTTTCATAGGGGTTTTCAATTGTGCTAACAGTCTATTAGCCAGGCATTTCATTTGCATTGCATTGGGTCTATTTTCTGATCCATATAAAAATGTTTTCCTCATTTAGTGGAGTCAATTACTGATTCCTTTTTAAAATATTGTTGATTTTCTTTCATTTACACTTTCTTACCAAATTCAAACTGCTGCCTGCTCACATATATTGAGAAATTGTACATTTTAAAATATCAAACTTGCAAAACTAATGTTAAAAATGACTTTAACAATGCTTTTGGTAGTAGGACATTATGCTAACAAAGACCATTTTGTTGACTTTACTGAAATATCTGTCCACATGTTGTCCCAACTTTCTAAATACAGTCTTCTGGGCGAGCAATGTACACTCTTAAAAATAAAGGTGCTTCAAAAGGTTCTTCAAGCGATGCCATAGAAGAACCATTTTTGGTTCCACAAAGAACCATTCAGTCAAAGGTTCTTTAAAGAACCATCTCTTTCTTGCATTTTTGTAATCTGAAGAACCTTATTTCGCCACAAAGAACCTTTTGGGAAACAGAAAGGTTCTTCAGATGTTAAAGGTTCTTTATGGAACCATTTAGACAAAAAGGTTCTTCTATGGGATCGTGAAGCACCTTTATTTTTAAGAGTGTACTGTGATGCATCATTTATCTCACACACAGACACACACACCCAAAACACCTGGACATGGATGATGTGCAATATAAAAAAGCCAACTTCCTCATCAGCTGGTTTGAAGAGCTGTCTGTTTGTGACCGACTGACTTTTCGCGTCTTCTCCTCTCCCTGTTGCTCCTGAACTCCTGAATCTGAGACAACAATATTCTCAGGTAAGTTTGAGGTTAAAGTAAAATGTCAATATAAGAGATTTATTGTCAAAATTGATGTACATATTGGTTTTCATTTATATTTTGAGTGATAGATTTAGTACGTGTGAAATGCTGTTGTGTTTCTACTAGATCTACAAGATCATCTAAAGGGGTTTGACTGAATCAAGATGCTGCTGATCATTGAAGTTCTTTTTCTTCTCATTTTAGCTGCTCTAGGACAGGTAAGCTTGTGTTCTATGAATATTACAGACATGAATACTGATGATTGATTATTATGATTCCTGTTGCTGCAGGATCACAGAGCTGCTGTTGAAGGACAGATATTTCCACTGGATATGGCATCGAATTCAGTTGATGATCAATATAAGGGCTGTACAGAGAAAATGGCTGACCTGGTAAAAACAAAATATCTAGAGAAGGAAAAATCTGCCTCAGCTGAATACAATAAGACTTGGCAAGAAGGTGAACAGAAAGCTAAGAAATCCGAGGATAACCTGCAACAGATTCATTCAGTTGCCATTCATGTTTACACTAACAAAGACTCTACAGTATATAGTAATTTCACTAGTGCCACTCGCACTGACAAACAGAAATACAGAGAGGGGACATTCACATGGTATTCACTTCACTTTTTGTTAACAGAAGCGATACAGATTCTGAAGAAAACTCAAAATAGATGCTATGTAACTTATCGTGGTACAAATCTTAAATTTGATGTTCAGAGCAAAGAGGTTCGTTTGAGCTCATTTTCGTCCTCCTCTCTTGATCGTAAAGTAATACAGGGTTTTGGGTCTAAATCTTGTTTTGAAATCTACACTTGTGAAGGTGCTAATCTGACAAAATACTCTAAGTATCCCGATGAGAAAGAGGTGCTGATTCCTCCATATGAGAAGTTTAAAGTCACTGCTGTCAGGACAAGAAAATATCAGCCTTATCTCTGGTGTGACACTGTGTTCACTTTGAAAAGCACTGGAACAAGAAGTGACCTGAACTGTGCTTTGTTTAACAGTGGGAACCATGCTGCTTTCTTTAATGTTTCACTCATTTTGTTAATATTTTTTTGCAAAGTATTTATATGCTAACTGATTAACTTGTAAATCTGACATGTTTCTTATTGTTACTGAATAAGCTTTTCTAAACCTTTTGGTTTTCTCAATTTGTGTAAATGTACTTTGGTTTCCTTTATGCAAAACTTTTATACATCTGGTACAATTATGTGGGTTTTGTGAAATTTTCTTATAGGTGAGGGTACACTCTCAAGTGAAAAAACATATTATAACATGTTCATGCGACAGTTTAAAACTTCATCTGACCGTAAAAAAAAAAACACAACATATTCAAAAACGTTTAAATAAAAGCCATTTATTCACAAACATTCTAAACATTCAGATATTAATATATTACAGAATAAACACACAGTTAAACTGGAAGCTTGGTGATGCATTGCAGCTGTCTCTATAAACTCTGAGATTAATTGAAATTTATACAAAATGGGTACACACGTACAGTATATTTCATGAGACACTAGTATTTTAAAGTGAACGTATTCCTAGTGGGCAAACAACTGAGAAAAGAGACACATTATCTGTGGGAAGCATTTGGAAAGTTTTAAGGTAAGAACGCTGCTTTTTTCATTTACTGAATTAGCTCAAATTAAAAACACAATCTCTTAATCTCTCTAAAGTGAAGATCACGGTAATGATTTAAGTGTTACCAAGCATAGCAAAATTAATTACCAACCAGAACCTTACAAAAACCTCAAAAGTTTACAATGACTTCAGCAATTACTAGAAAATTATCATGTTATTCACTTTAGAATACTGATCCAAACAAATGAGTAATTCCTTCTGAATAATTTGGTAATGCTTGTGTCATTACTAGTGGGTTGCCATGACCTTCACTTTAGAATTAATTATACATTAGGCATTATTCATTTTAATTATGAACCTGTTTACAGTAGTTCTTGGGGAGGTATGAAAAAAATAGTAGTTACTGATTAGCTAATAGTGAACTACCACATTTGACTAAGCACTGTTTGGTAACACTTTACTTGAAGGGGTGTGCATAAGACTGACATGACACCTTCATAATCATGACATTACACACGTCATGAATATGAAGGAGGTTTTATGCATGTTTATGACAACTGTCATTAAGTGTCATTCGCTCAGTTATGTCATTTTTAAAGCAAAGATGACATTGTTTGAGATGCCTTTGTTATGACAACTGGACATAAACCAATACATCATAACCTGTCAGTGTCTTTGTCGTGACAACTTGACATTACCAAGACATCATAACCTGTCAGTACCTGTCGTGACAACTTGACATTACTTAGACAACATAACCCGTCATAAATTTGTCATAAACATGACATAGCAGATTAATGATCAAACTTAAGAAATTACTTAGCTTTATGGGTTAACATTACATTAACAGTCATGTGGTTGGTTTTGATATTGGCTGTCATGAGGCCATTATAATTGTGTCATGAATATTTTTCTGACCACTTTTATTCAGTGGTACAAATTGAATTTGTCATTAAAATGTCATTAAGTGTTAATACTGTCAAATAATTTTATGACAGCGTCATGAATACTTTTCTTGACCTAAACTACAGTGGTACAAGTTGAATTTGTCATTAAAATGTCATTAAGTGTTAATACTCTGTCAAATTATTTTATAACAGCGTCATGAATACTTTTCTTGACCTAAACTACAGTGGTACAAGTTGAATTTGTCATTAAAATGTCATTAAGTGTTAATACTCTGTCATTAAATGTTAAGTGGCATTATTCTGTCAAATCATATTAAATACGGAGTATTAACAAATCATATTAAATACCTTAACAAAATGCAACAGACACGTCAAAAGATTATACTTAACTTTATGTATGTGAATACATAAAAAGAACAGAACTTGTTCTTCCTCACAGAGGGTTCTGAAATTTTCTGACATATAATGAAAAAGATAAAACTAACAAAAAATGATTACCAGTGCTTCCTCAAACAGAGGTTTACAAAATATTCTCAACACATATATGTAGTGTTTTGAAGGGAAAACAACAGGATAACTTGTTCATGAAAAAATTTTTTTAAGTGTACTTATGCATTATTGGGAGGAGTTGTCCACTTTTTTTCTTTGCTGTGATGGTTTCAGCCATCTCTTTTGTTATAGCCCTCCTGCAGCGCTCTGCAAACTCAGAGACCTTCTCATTTATGTCGTCTGTGGGGAGCAGCTCCTTAAATGTGTCTGGATATGTGATTGCTAGCTCAGCAATTATAGCTGTTCTTGCAAATGTGTTGCGGTCAACATTTATTTTGGCGAAGGCTTTTTTCATGGATCCAAACTTGGTGAATCTCTTGAGGGCATTCTTGTAGCGGCAGATGATTCCATCCATTGTGGTCACTGAACAAAAAAATAACCAACACAAACAAATAAATAAACTATGGCTTTCAAAACAATTCATTATGATTATTCACACTTGTCCTAATTAATACAAATATTACAGAGACAATTTTTCTCCCGATTTGACTATGAAGTCATATAGTGTTATCCTTGCAGTATTAGATGTAGGTTTAATCTCAGCTAATGTTCTTTAAGATGCCAGACATCCCACCCTGTGATTTCTGGGCATGCTATCGAAATGTGGGAGACTCCCGGAGCTTCTGGGAGAAGTGGTATGTCTGAGATGTTTCTGTAAAATGGTGAGTAACTCATGTCTTCTGTGAGGTGTTTGAGGTGGCGGAGCGTGAGTTTTAGGAATTCCTGTCAATTGTCTGTCATTGTTACAAATACAGTATGTAATCGCAAATGTGATTAATTGTGTCAGCTTCTTTTCAGGCAACAGCAGATATAGAAGAATTATACTTACCCTGCTGGTTCACTGTGCATTCTCATTTCAATTTACATAATAAAGGCTTTAATTTTTTGACATTACAGACTTTGAGTTTTTCCTCAATTGCCAGACTATTTTTTCAAACAGAAAAAAAAAATATATATATATTATTTTTTTTTTTTTTAACAACAGTAAGAAGCACCAAGAACCAGCACAGTAAGCTGTGTCCTTTCATATCTGACAGCCTATATCTAACACAACTGGCCTGGGTGGAGGATGCACACCAAATCAGCATGGAAATTAGTGTCTGTTCTTGTCTGCTTTAAAGGATAAATATACAGTATGTTTATTTATTAAACATGCAATATAAATGAAAAAATGTGCTTTCATTTACCCATCCTCATTTCATTCAAAATCTGTATGAATTTCTTTTTTCTGTGAAACACAAAAGAAGACATTTTGAGAAATGTCTGTGGTGTTGTTTTTTAGTCCATATGGAAGTTAATGACAACCAAAACTCTTTGGTCACCAACATTTCTTAAAATATCTTATATCTAGAAAAAAGAAAGTCACACAGGTTTAGAACAACATGAAAGAGAAAATTATGACAGAATATACATTGTGGGGTAAACTATCCCTTTAACTAAGTTCATGTTAGCAGCTGCTTTTCATGCAAATATGAAAAATGAAAGACAGTCAAGTAATGGGCAACTTTAATGTAAGAAACCATCTCATTATGAAGAGAATCAATGCCTGTGCTTACTTCTTGAACGGCTGCGTGAGTCAGTGCATTTTTTTGACTTTTTTCTTCTTCTTCTTCTTCTTTTTCTGCTCCTCTTCTGAGGATGATGAGGAGCTGGAGTCTGAGGATGAAGAGGAGGGGGATGGAGACGTTGAAGGTGAAGATGAAGGAGGAATGTGAGCAGTCTTTCTGAAGCCTGTGAGAAAAGGGGAATGGGGCAGGTGGACAAGCAGAAAGATGTATAAATAAACAAAGTCCCGAAACCTAAAAAGCTAACTTTCTCAATGTAGGCCCAATTCTGGGTACTATCTGAAAGTAGAGAACTGTCTCACAGAAGAACACAGATAACAGGCTTTGTTTTATTACAGATAACTTCTGTAATGCTCTCATTGTAGTTGATGATTAAAGTTCTGTAAAGTGAAAACGTTCTGTAAAGTCTTGTTTTTGAAACCAGAGCACAGAGCTATTGGAAGTGCTTGCCATTGGATATAATCAAATCAAATAATTTTTATTTGTATAGCACTTTTCACAATACAAATCGTTTCAAAGCTGCTTTACACAAGTCACAAAGTGTCTATGAAAATGTCTATAATATATTATTAATGCTTTACATTTACATTGCAATATATGTTAATATGTGACAGACGGTTTTGACCCTTCTGTACTAATGTGATTAATAATTTATTTACTGCATTTAATAAACATGACTACATGAAGTTACTGACATCGAGGAGCAACAGCGAGTACTTGGATGTTTATGGAAACAGAACAGGATGTAGTCGATGTTGAGAGTTATTAATACAGTAAATGAGAAAGAGACTTAACTTTTAGTTAGAGAGACATAGCATTATCGTCGTATGTGTATCATTACTGTGATTCAAAATTCCTTTTATCGCGGTTTAAGACCATAGCTATATCACCCCTCTCAAATTAATCTAATCAGAGAGCTACTAAAGAGTAATTTCATAATATGTTTATGAGATTGGCAACTTAAATTTGAAAGAAGAAGTGGTCTTAACTCCATCTCTGCACCATTAAATCGGTAATGACCAGTGGCTCCACAATGACAGCTTTTTACTGTACGTCCTTCAGTGAGTTTGCTCTTAAAATTAAACTTAGCTACACTTTTGCTCTGTGTGCTGTGATGAGATAGGAAGGAAAAGTTCATAGTGGCTCTATCACAGTTTCTCTGTCCTCCATGACTTTCACAAACATTTAAAACTGCATGAATAACAGTAATTGTGCTGTCAATGTACCTGATTTTTCGGTAGATGCAGGTGCCCTGGGGGCTCCCTTTATTTGTGAAAGCAGGAATTCCTTGTCGTTTTTTAGCTCACTGTTGGCCTCTTCCAGGTATTTAATGCGGTCTTCAAGGTGTTCAATCTTCTGTCGATCCATCTTGGTCTGTTCTTTTAGTTTGGCCAACTCCAGCATTCCAGTTGGTGACACTGCACCTTTTTTAAATAAACAGATGTTTTTATATATTCTCCCATCCCAAGAATGTCAATCGTTAAGTTGTAAATAAAATTTGGTTACACTTTACTTGAGGTTTTGCTAGACGCATACACTACATAATCCTACACGAACTGTCATGATCTGCAGGGTTTTATGCGGTTTATTGACAACGGTCCATTAAGATTACATTGTTTGAGATGTCTTTGTTATGGGCTATGGTTAGGGGTAAGGGTAGGGGTAGGGTTAGGTCAAATCATGTCATATTTGCATTAAAAATGACATATCTGAGCGAATGACACTTAATGACAGTGGTCATAACATGCATAAAACCTCCTTCATATTTGATTATGAAGGTGTCATGTCAGTCTTGTTTTGTGTGTATCTGCTTTTTGAACCATCTTTCCTTACTGACTTCCACTGCTTGACTTTTCAACGAAAACGAAATATCTCCAATTGTGTTCTGTTGCAGAAAGCAAGTCACCAACACCTTGGATGGCTTGGGGTGAGCCATTTAGCAGAAAATTTTCAGTTTTAGGTGGGCTATTCCTTTAAAAGCATATGTCCTGGTGGCTTAAAACATAGTGTATCAATGTAAATGCATGTTGCAAAATAAAAGCCAAGCACTTGCAAAAGAAACTGAGACAGAAATATATTATATATATAAAATAAAATAATATATTAATCCATGATGTAATAATAATAACAAAAACATCAATAATATGTATTATTATTATTTAGACATTTAGGCAAGAAACTAAATTAATCATTTTTACTTTGGTATGGAGAACTGTGTACAATTACTTGTATTTGCACTGATTAGTGCAATTTTAATATTGGGACAACACTACTTTATTATGCTACAATATACAAAAACATACAATATCTACAAAATAATAAAAATAGGAAATATGATGTGCCACAATCAGCTATATACAGATTGAACACATGCTGGCAATCTGCTGACAAAGTGGCTAGAACACATTTACTAAGCTAATGTCAGGTTTTAATTTCAAGCACTGGTTGTTAAAGTATTAACACAAAAATGACTTACATAATTTCCTCGGGGAATATTTGACTGTCTTCTTTCTCTTTGGCCCAACAGGAACCTCATCCACATCTTGTTGTAGGCCCTCATTCGCAATCGCATCATCCACAACTTGTACATCTTCTTTACCTTCCTTGTCCTCCATCCCCGCACCATGTGCTCTTTTGCTGAAACGAGTTTCCATCTAAATAAAGTTGCGCAAAGCAAAGAACACAAACCCCATGTCATAACAGCTAACGTTACATTTGTAAACTAACAGTTCTGTACAACTGACTAGCTGTAGTTGTGTTAAAGCTAACTAACATTACATTTCTTAACCCTAGCTTTACCTATAACGGTAAAGACTGATTATGTCAATGTTCCTGAATAAAATACAAATGTTAGATTTAGCTTACCTCAAATAGCGAACTTCGTCGTTTCTTTGATGCTCCTGTATGTTGTCTGTTTTACGACAATTATAAACGCGGGACAGTCAGGTACGCACGTCGCGCGCATAACCGCCAAATGTAAAGTGGCATGACATTTGAATGTGGTACAGGACGGAGACTGGTTGGGTTGTTGGCTTAGAAAGCAGTTACAGATGACCCGGTTATTGCAGGAACTCCTAAAACATATTAGAAATTATGATAACAAGAAAAAAAGAAGAATAGTTAGATGGATGCAGAAACGGGGTATTTTGAAAAGAAGGATGCAATGTCCAAAATGCAACCGAAGCATGCGCCTGGAAAAATGCGATCGCACCGATGGGTTACGATGGTAAGCCAGTCTGTCTGTAAATACATAAACAATTTAATTGATCATACATGGGCCTATATATATATATACAGTGGGTACGGAAAGTATTCAGACCCCCTTAAATTTTTCACTCTTTGTTTATATTGCAGCCATTTGCTAAAATCTTTAATTTATTGTTTTTCCTACATTAATGTACACCGCACCCCATATTACAGAAAAACCCAGAATGTTGACAGTTTTTTGTGCAGAGTTATTAAAAAGAAAAACTGAAATCTCACATGTCCGTATTCAGACCCTTTGCTGTACACTCATATATTTAACTCAGGTGCGTCCCATTTCTCTGATCCATCCTGAGATGGTTCTACACCTTCCTTTGATCCCAGCTGTGTTTTGATTATACTGATTGGACTTGATTAGGAAAGCCTCACACCTGTCTATATAAGACCTTACATCTCACAGTGCATGTCAGAGCAAATGAGATTTATGAGGTCAAAGGAACTGCCTGAAGAATTCAGGCAGAATTGTGGCAAGTCACAGATCTGGCCAAGGTTACAAAAATAATTTCTGCTGCACTTAAGGTTCCTAGAGCACAGTGGCCTCCATAATCCTTAATTGGAAGACGTTTGGGATGACCAGAACCCTCCTAGAGCTGGCCGTCCGGCCAAACTGAGCTATCGGGGGGGGAGAAGAGCCTGTGAGAGAGGTAAAGACGACCCAAAGATCCTGGGGCTAGCTCCCGATAGCAGTCGGTAGCTGCGGCGAAAGTTGTAGAAAGTTGCCACCATCACGGCGCCCTTCCACCAGTCTGGGCTTTTATGGCAGAGGGCCCGACGGAACCTTCCTCAGTGCAGACACATGAAAGCCTGCTGGAGTTTTGCTAAAAACCCTGAAGCCTCCAGTATGGTGAGAAAAATAAGATTTCTCTTATTTTTTTGGCCTTATTCTAAGCGGTATGTGTGTGAGAAAACCAGGCACTGCTCATCACCTGTCCAATACAATCCCAACAGTGAAGCATGGTGGTGGCAGCATCATGCTGTGGGGGTGTTTTTTCAGCTGCAGGGACAGGACGACGGTTGCAATCGAGGGAAAGATGAATGCGGCCTAGTACAGGGATATCCTGGACGAAAACTTTTCCAGAGTGCTCAGGACCTCAGATTGGGCTGAAGGTTTACCTTCCAACAAGTCAATGACCCTAAGCACACAGCTAAAAGTTGCTGTGAGTGGCTTCACAACAACTCTGTGACGGTTCTTGAATGGCCCAGCCAGAGCCCTGATTTAAACCCAATTGATCATCTCTGGAGAGCCCTAAACATGGCTGTCCACCAACGTTGACCATCCAACCTGACAGAACTGGAGAGATCTGCAAGGAGGAATGGCAGAGGATCCCCAAATCCAGGGGTGAAAAACTTGTTGCATCTTTCCCAAAAAGACTCATGGCTGTATTAGATCAAAGGGTGCTTCTACTAAATACTGAGCTAAGGGTCTGAATACTTAGGACTATGTTATATTTCAGTTTTTCTTTTTTAAAAATCTGCAAAAATGTCAACAGTCTGTGTTTTTCTGTCATATGGGGTGCTGTGTGTACATTAATGATGAAAAAAATGAACTTAAATGATTTTAGAAATGGCTGCAATATAACAAAGAGTGACAATTTTAAGGGGGTCTGAATACTTTCCGTACACACTGTATATATATATATATACATATATATATATATTTTTTTTTTTTTTCAGGTTGCTCTTTATAGTATGATATTTTGATATTTTCATGTGTTACTCTTTTCAGAATTGTGCCTTCTTTTTCTGCAGGGTCTGTAAGCATCACAGAAGTTCCCCACTTTCTGTGCGCAATGGCTCAATATTCACCAATTCTCACACCCCTTTGGTGAAATGGCTTGAGTTTATGTACAGGTACAGTATTTGTTTATTTGACATGTAAAGTGCACACAAATAATAAATACTGTAAATGTGTCAGAATTAACCAACAACAACATTTTTCATCTGTAATCCCTGTAGAGAATGACTTAAAATCACACACACGCACACAAAAAAAACAATGCATAATAAGATCATATCATAAAACTAAAGAGAAGCAATCACAAATGTTCAATATGCATTTTATTATAAACCATGTAAAACCTAAGTCTATTATATACTTAAAATTTAACATTTAAAATGTAAAATAATTACAGTTTGACAGGTTTAATAGAAATACATTAAAGATTTATTAATTATACATGTGTATTTATCAACATCAACTCAGTCCTGCATATTGCAATACACAGACTCCACTTTCAGAATTCACCAGAAACTATCCTGTTGTTGATTTGCTAGGCAGTGGTAGAAAAGTTTTTACAGTAATGTCATATTATACTAATAGATTCAAAATAAAGAGGTGGCTAGTTTTGTTTCGCAAAGGGTTGTTTGCTTTTACCCAGTTCAGTGAAAGGAAATTATGCAGGCCAGGCCTTCAATGCAACAACAGTACAATTTCAAGTGACTCTAATTACAGTAGGTGTTTTAATAATTTTTCATTCCATACAGGTTTGCACAAGGTTTGCAGTTGAAGCAACTTGCCATGATCACTGAGGGTAGAGCAGGAAGCTCAAAGACACTGACAAGAATGACAAAAGTACTCAGAAAGGTTGTTGCATTAATTATTAGTTGTCTGGAAGCAGTAAGTAAAAACTTGATTCAAAGTTTTATAAGCCCCCCCCCCCCCCCCCCCCCCCCCCCCCCCCCCCCCCCCCCCCGTCAACCCATTCATCATTGCTCATCTTATGTGGTGCAATCAACTTATAAAATTCCATCCACGTACATTGTTACAAGTCAACTTGTGATGTGTTATTTCTATATTTGAAGGTGTGCATTGCTGCCCTCAAGAGACTGAGGAACAGAGGAATGAGAATTGGTGGTCGACATCGATTTGTTGTTATCGACGAGAGCAAGTTTGCCCACAAACGAAAGGTTGGCTGTTTATTTGTATGCAAGTCTACTATAACTTTACTTCACATGTATCAGTTTTGTCATGTTAATGCAGTGCCAGTCTGAGATTATGGAAAGAAAGATGATGGAGAAAATACAAAAGAGAAAAACTTGAAAATGAAGAGTTACGATCAGACAAGTAATAAGACCCGCATTAATATTGGAAAAGCTTTCCAGCGCTGGAGAGACGTTAGAGAGCGGGAAGGCCTTAAAACAGGCACCAAGTCTGATATTTATATGGTAATATGGCTGCTGTGTATGTCCTTATAAGACAAAACTCACTAGTCTTCTGTGTTGAGATTGCAATGCAAAAATGTGTATTGTAAAGATGGTATTGTACACTAAATGAGCCACAACAACATCACAAACAGTATGATCTTAATTTCACAAGCATGCCACTACTATAAATGAGGCACATTGAATGGTTAGAGATAGCAAAGTGTTAATATTGGGAGAAATTTAATGGCAGTGTTTAAACATGGGATGAATGGTAAAAGGAAAAAAAAAATTTTGTTCAATTTGAAAACATACAATATATTAAGACATAAATATACCCTTCATTTATAATCAGACAATAAGTCTGTGAACAAAATATATTACAATCAAGGTAGGATGGCATTCCGCTAATCTATGTTCTATTAAAAAGCAATACAATCTAAAATATTTTTTTATGTTGTACTATATGACAGCTTTTGTACAGGAAAATATGAAAGTGAAACAATAGTTTGTAGTAAGGAAATGAAATTATGAAAATGGAAAAATTTAAGAGATAAAAATGCATTTTGCACCTGTTGGGCAATTATTTGTTATCAAGCCAGATAAGAAGGATCAGTCTATTAACTGTCCAAAAGGACTGGATTCCAGTGATTGAAAAAAAATACAGCGCAACCCTTATTAAATAATTTATCTTCTTTAATGTTTTTTTAGTACTATCGTGGCCGATGTGGCAACACCTGGCGTCGTGAATGCCAGTGGGTCTTTGGGATGCTAGAGGTTGATGGTATTTCCAGAAGACCCATTCTGAGACTCGTCAAGGATCGCTCAAGGCAAACACTTATAAGCCAAATTCAACGACATATCAGACCCAGAACATCAATCCTTACAGATGAATGGCGTGCCTACAAGAGACAGCTTTCCCAGTATGGATATCGACAGTATTCTGTCTGCCATAAAAGACACTTTGTTGATCCAGGGACTGGTGCTCATACTCAGCATATTGAGCGTGCATGGCAGAATTACAAGTTGGAAATATGGCGTCATAGAGGAAATCGTACTCCTGAGTCATTGAAAACTCACCTTAAAATGATAGAGTGGCACCACTGGTTAGGTATACGCCATTATGATGGTGTCTTAGGTAGACTTATCCATGACGTAAAAAAGCATGTCAAGAAAATATAAATGTGCTGAATGCTGTAATTAACTGTTTTTGCAGTGATATGGACCAAACACTGCATGGCTTAACCCACCATTGTACCGTTTTCATCTAATTTTGGGTGGATCGCTTTTCAAATGCAATAAAATATAATTTTATCAATTATTATTATTGGATGATTGATTTTATTTCTCTAACACCTGTTCATCTTTTTTACGACATTTGAAATTGTCTATTATCAGACCTTCTGTTGGAGGAAACTTTGAAAACATTATGAAATTAAAAATATTCATGACGTTATAAAATAATGTGACAGAGTATTAACACTTAACGACATTTTAATGACAAATTCAATTTGTACCACTGAATAAAAGTGGTCAGAAAAATATTCATGACACAATTATAATGGCCTCATGACAGCCAATATCAAAACCAACCACATGACTGTTTAATGTAATGTTAACCCATAAAGCTAAGTAATTTCTTAAGTTTGATCATTAATCTGCTATGTCATGTTTATGACAAATTTATGACAGGTTATGTTGTCTAAGTAATGTCAAGTTGTCACGACAGGTACTGACAGGTTATGTTGTCTAAGTAATGTCAAGTTGTCACGACAGGTACTGACAGGTTATGATGTCTTGGTAATGTCAAGTTGTCACGACAGGTACTGACAGGTTATGATGTCTAAGTAATGTCAAGTTGTCACGACAGGTACTGACAGGTTATGTTGTCTTGGTTTATGTCCAGTTGTCATAACAAAGGCATCTCAAACAATGTCATCTTTGCTTTAAAAATGACATAACTGAGCGAATGACACTTAATGACAGTTGTCATAAACATGCATAAAACCTCCTTCATATTCATGACGTGTGTCGTGTCATGATTATGAAGGTGTCATGTCAGTCTTATGCACACCCCTTCAAGTAAAGTGTTACCCACTGTTTTTTACTAATTCATTAATCAGAGTTTCTTGATACTAGCAGTTACTAAAGTGATAATATTGTGTTACTTATGTGTTCTTGTATAGTTATTCATTAATGATGTAACAGTATTTTAAAGTGTTACCACTGTTTGCAACCCTGATTTTTGTAATTTTATTTTCTAGCAAATAATTTGTCAAAACGTACTCCACGTTTCATGTAAACAACCTTCATAGAGTCAGAAGTGCTCAAAATAGAATTGATATGGAGTAAAACACTTTTTTTTAGCCTTACTCAGTTTGTCCAGTGTGAAACCACACAGACCTTCACAAGTATTGCATTGTGATGAGCTCAACAGTTTAGTTGAGCTGAATGCAACAAGATCACACTTCAAAAACACACACACAAACACACGCACATTATTAGCTATATAAAAAGCAACTTCAAACTCCTCATCTCTGAAATGTCATTGTCGCCTGGCTGTGAATGACTGACGTCTGATTTTCTCTCGCCATTGCTCCTGAAAGCAACACAGAATTTGCTGAAAAGACTACATTCTCAGGTAATTCTCAGGTAATTTGGGGGTAAAGTTATTGGGCAAATCTATACATATATTCCTGTTGGAGTGACAGGTTTTGTATTTTGTGAACTCTCTTGTCTTTCAGCATCTGCTCTTCACTAGATCTACAAGATCATCTTAAAGGATTTGACTGAATCAAGATGCTGCTGATCATTGAAGCTCTTCTTCTCATTTTAACTGCTCTAGGACAGGTAAGCTTGTGTTCTAGTATGAATATTACAGACATGAATACTGATGATTGATTATTGTGATTCCTGTTGCTGCAGGATCACAGAGCTGCTGCTGTTAAAGGACAGATGTTTCCACTGGATATGGCACTGGATTCAGTTGATGATCAATATGACGGATGCACCAGGGAAATGACACAACTGGTGGAAACAAGATTTCTGAAGAAGGAACTCAATAACTCTAGAAATAATTTTAAAATAGCTTGGCAAGAGGGTGAAAAAAACATTAAGGAGCCAGAAAGGGTGAAAAAAACATTAAGGAGCCAGAAAATAACTTGACGAGGAACCATTCAATTGCCATTTATGTGTATACTGGTGATAAAGTATTTAGTGATTTCAACAATGAAACTCGTTATGGTAAACAAAACTACACAACCGAGACATACAAATGGTATTCACTTCACTTTCTGTTAACAGAAGCGATACAGATTCTGAAGAAAACACAAAATGCATGCTACGATACTTATCGTGGTACAAAATTTAGATATAATTTTCTTAACACAAAGGTTCGTTTTGGCTCATTTGCATCTTCCACTTTTAATCGGAACAAAACAAAGTTTTTTGGAACTGTATCTTGTTTTGAAATCAACACTTGTGAAGGTGCTGAGGTGACAAAATATTCAAAGCTTTCTCATGAGAGAGAAGTGCTGATTCCTCCATATGAGACGTTTAAAGTCACTGCTGTCAGGACAAAAAGAGATGAGAAAGATCTCTGGTGTGACACTGTACACTTTGAAAAACACTGGAAAAACAAGTGACCTGAACTGTGCTCTATTCAGGAGACCAACCAAGACCATAGATAAGTACCATGCTTTGCGCTGAGCCTTACAAAGTGCTTTGAATTTACATCAGTTCCACAAAAATCAATATAAACATGCTTTATTTCTTCTCAATGTAGTTGAGTGTTTCTTTGTCAGAATATATTTATAATATATTTTCAGCATAATGAAATACAGTTATTTTTAAGTGATTTAATTGGCCTCAGAGTGGTTTTTAATATTTCTTCATTTACACAGTCTTTTTGAATCACATTGACTGAACAATTGCATGTAGTCAATACTCTTTTAAGGCAGTGCAGCATAACATCTATTGCCAATATCAAATATTTAAAATAATTTACAATATTTAAAGTTCAAAATATTGTTATTCTATTTACTTAAATGTAAAAAAATACGAAAACTTTGTCTTAAAACGTGTTTTTTTTAAACTGAATAACTTTAGTAGCTTTAACAAGTATCAATATATATTTAAGTTATAGAGTGAAGACTATGCTGAGTTATTTTACATTTCAATTTCTGTATACTACCTGAATGCTACCAGTGGCGTACGGGACACCCCCGCAGCCCCTGCGGTGCATGGAGGCTCTGCCCCTTTGGTGGACAGAACAAGTTTTTGCTTTGAAAAACAGTGGAATTTGGAAAAACATTTAAGGCCTTAGTGCTGCATTACCAGATGAGCTTGATGCATCAGTATTAATTCAGTTCTATATTGATCTCACACTGTCTGAAATACATTTTGTAAATGTGAAAATTTACTTTTTGGTACCACAAACCTACAACATTTGATTCTGAACTAAGAGCTTATTTTGGGCTCAGTTGCACCTCCCTTTTTAATCATACAAATGGATGCTAGTTTTAAAGGATAATAGTTAGTCAACACATCACTGCCAGTTGAATCACCTCCTTGACAAGATTTCTTTCTTTTTTTTATCCTTAATTTAGATGAGTCAATATATATTAAACGGCCTTTGTAGTTGTGTAAAGGTTTTTTAGTGTCTCTAAAACATGTTGATATGTGTCTAATTGTTTTGTCTGTGAACTTGTATGAAATCATGTGTTGATTAATTCATAAATGCACAATTTTCTTTCTTTTAGGTTTAGGGTGTGGATTAGGGATGTCCTAGATGTCCTGCTTACATATCTCTATGTCTGTATGTCTTCAACAATTTCCATCATGTACCATTATTACACATTTTGAAGAGATCAGGTTGAGATTATCTGGCATTCATGTTAGACAGACAGGAACTCAAGAGTTTGTCCAGTGTGAAACCAAACAAACATCAGATCTTCACAAGTGATTATGATCTAAACCATTTAGATGAGCTACATACATCACAGTCACGCTATTATTTCTTAAACCACATACACATACACGTGAGGACAAGGAATCATTCAATCGCCATTTATGTGTATACTAACAGTAATTCAAATGTATATGGAAAATTCAATGAAGATGTTTGTAGTGGTAAACAAAATTACACCAACAAGAAATTCAAATGGCATTCACTTCACTTTCTGTGAACAGATGCTATAAAGAATCTAAATAAAAACCAAACAGCATGCTATAATACAACGCATGGAGGTAATAATGTTTTACAATTTTTTTTTTTTTTTACAGAGCACCCGCTGATGCATCCACCTCCTGTGAGGCCTGGAGTTTGGCACTGAAAAATAAAAATCTGGGGTCAGTCTCACGATTACTTTATTTTCACCAATTCTTCAAATTTCACTTTGGTTTTAAATTGTAACTTTGTGTGGATTTGACATCATGCTGGGAATTACACCTATGCCTAGAAGAATATATCTATTCTTTCATTTCCACCTGTATGTGATTTTTTTAGTCATTATTCAAAAGAGTTTTTTCCCAGTCCACATTTTTAAATTAAATCTAAAACATGCTTTACTGGATAAATCCTAGTATTTTACAGAGCTCGTCCTTAACTTTGTTATTAATGTAAAATTTGTTTAGCCTTTTTCTGGAAATTACCTCTTTTAAAGACTTTGGTGTTTTGACATAATTGCCATCTACTGGTCAAAATGTGTAAATCATTTACTGAAACGCATTAAAGTTTTATAGTATGGTAGTCATCATTTATCTCTCACACAAAATACCTTTCTGCTACTTCGGATGACACATAACCTTTCTCACTTTTACTCTGACGAAGCATCAGACCCATTCTCACAAAAACCCCTTTGTAAGTGTCATTGTCACATTTCACTGAGAATACTGAGAGGTTTGGTTATCGCGCTACCAAAACCGCCTGGAGGTGTTGTGTCTTTTCTTCTTAGCATGTAACAATGAAGACTAAGAACTTGAATAAACAAAACGCCTGTATCTAGATCGGGGGTGTCCAAACCTGTTCCTGGAGGGCCGCTGTTCTGCAGAGTTTAGCTCCAACCCAAATTAAACACAGCTGAAACAGCTAATCAAGGTCTTTTAGGCATACTAGAAACAGGTGTGCTGAGGCAAGCTGGAGCTAAATGCTGCAGGACTGTGGCTCTCCAGGACCAAGTTTGGACACCCCTGAGTGCCTGACTTAAAGGTCCCCTGAAATGCTTAGAAACACGCAGCGTTACTCTGTGTTGACGTCAGTTTAACTGAAACAGGAAGACAGGGCGAGACATATCAAGCAGCCCCGCCCATTCTTAAAATAGCCAATAGCGTTCGTTTATATCACAGCTTGGGCTAGAAGCCGTGCAGAGCGTTGAGCTACGTAAGCACATTGACAGAAGGTATGCCAGCCACATTCTCGCCCATATTGCTATAAAATATAGCAATTCAAATAGCTCCGAGAATTTGTGGTTTCTGCGCGCGCGCGTCATGTGATCGCTACGTTGCTATTGTGTCTCTGGACTGGAGCAGAGTGTGTTTGCGGCGCGGTGGTTAGCGTGACAGCGCAAAACCAGACTTCTTTTGTTCCTCAATGGAAAGTATATTTACACTGTTTGAATCGTTCCCTGTCCCCTATATAGTGCACTACGTGCCATTCACTGTACAGAAAATACTAATTCTGTGGACAAGTGACCGATTTCAGCCGCGGCTTCAGCGTCTATTTTATAGTGCAGGGGGCGGGCGCTTCGGATTCTAGAGAGCATTTGATTGGACAGAAAGTTTGATGAGAAGCGGAAGTACGATGTGACGTCAAAAAAATCGTTGAGCCGTTTTGGCGGAAGTGACGAACTCCAAGCTTTGAATGCTTATATCTTCTAAATGCGAATTTTGTCACTGTTTTGGAGCACACTGCCTTATAGATAACCTTAAGACTAACATATTGATACTAACACCCAAAAAACTTTAATTTTGATTTCATGGGCACTTTAAGTTTTTGAGCAGTGGATTCCATCATTTCTACAGCATTCGATCACTTCTCTTCCTTACTGCACTCTCTTCGCCAAAGCATTATGGGAAATGTATTCTTGAAGCATGTACAGTTTCTTACCTCTGTGAAGAAACTGTAACAAATGTGCCTCTTTATTCCATCTTAGCTCTACCAAAACTAACACAATCGCTTCTTCCTCAAGATAAATGTGCCGCTACTGTCATCTAGTGGTTAGTCTATAGAAATATCATGACATCTAAACAGCAATCATGTCAAGGCAGCTTAGACCGTTTATTATTAAATATTTATGACTACTATTATTTTAATTCATTCATAACAGGGGATGCTTAAAGTGTGCATGTCAGGTATTTGCTGCATGCAGCTGCATTTACACTTCAGAGCTAAATATTTGTTAAAGATACAGTGCATCTAGTGTGACTTAGTATCATGAATAAATTGACTGATGTATTTGTGTCTGCAGACTTCCATGATCAGAATCTGCCCATCACAAAAACAAACCTGTTTTCTGGTAATAACATGACAGGAACTGTCCTGTGTGAAACCACAAATAAACCAGACTCTCACAGGTGTTGCATTATGAAGAGCTAAACAGTTGAGTTGGCAAGCTGATGCACCATGATCACACTTCAGCTATTGTTTCCCACAATACACACAGACAGACATTTGTAATGATATAAATAACCTTCCTCGTCACTTGGTTTGTTGTCTGACTGTGAGCGACTGACTTTTCTGATCTTCTCCTCTCATCGTTGCTCCTGAACTTCTGAAAAGTAAAGATAAAGAGACACATACTATTCTCAGGTAATTTTGGGGTCAGTATAGGTCAAGGTCAATATATCAGTGAACATCACAGGTTTAATTGCATATTTGACAGAAAATACCTTAAATTTAAAACTGCTCATGTAAAAATTTTATTTTGCAGCATATTACTGTGATGCATTTAGCATTTGTGAAACTCTGTTTCTTGTCTTTCAGCATCTGCTTCTTCACTAGATCATCTGAGGGATTTGACTGAATCAAGATGCTGCTGATCATTGAAGCTCTTCTTCTCATTTTAGCTGCTCTAGGACAGGTAAGCTTGTGTTCTAGTATGAATATTACAGACATGAATACTGACGATTGATTATTATGATTCCTGTTGCTGCAGGATCACAGAGCTGCTGTTGAAGGACAGATATTTCCACTGGATATGACACTGAATTCAGTTGATGATCAGTATAAGGGCTGTAGAGAGAAAATGGCTGACCTGGTGGAGACAAAATATATGAAGCAAGAAATGTCTAACCCCAAATCTAAATTTGCAATTGCTTGGAAACTTGCTGAAAAGAAATACAAGACACCAGGAGATAACTTGACAAAGAATCATTCAATTGCTATTTATGTGTACACTAACTCAGGTTTTGGGGTACATAAGGAGTTTAATGAAGCTGATCGTAAAGACAAGAACAGATACAAAAACGAAACATACAAATGGTATTCACTTCACTTTCTGTTAACAGATGCGATACAGATTCTGAAGAAAACACAAAAGAAATGCTATTCAACTTATCGTGGTACAAATCTTAAATTTATACAGAATGTTCGGAACAAAAAAGTTCGTTTTGGCTCATTTACTTCTTCCTCTATGAATCGTAACAAAACAAAGTTTTTTGGAAATGTATCTTGTTTTGAAATCAAAACTTGTGAAGGTGCTGATGTGTCAAAATATTCTAAGCTTCCTCATGAGAAAGAGGTGCTGATTCCTCCATATGAGACGTTTAAAGTCACTGCTGTCAGGACAAGAAGAGGTCAGAAAGATCTCTGGTGTGACATTGTGTTCACTTTGAAAAGCACTGGAACAAGAAGTGACCTCAACTGTGCTCTATTCAAGAAACCAACCAAGACCATAACAAAATACTATGCTGAGCAGTGAATAGTGCTTTAAACTTCCACATGAATCAATGTAAAAATGTTTTCCTCTCGGTTTAGCTCAATAATAATTATTTGTCAGAAAACACAATTTGTTCATAATAAAGCTAATTTTAAGTGACCCAATTTAGTGGCCTCAAAGTGATTTTATGTGTCTTCATTAAACTTGCATCACATTACTGAGCAATTACAAAGAACCCATTCATTGCTATTAAAGTGAAATTACTGAACCTACACATAGGAGTCTGATAAAAACTTAAAAACTTAGAGGCACTTAGAAGCTTTTGCATCTGATCTCTTCATGTATGAAGAGCTTGGGAGCTAAATGACCAATAGCTGCTATAATTGTGCAATGAGATGCATCTCTTCATGTGAGGAGTGTCCGTCCATTACATTAAGTCAAAAATGTTATTGCTAGCGATCAGTTACATGTAATGGAAAATATTTAACTTTAATTAACAAAATGGACTTATTCTAGTCTTCTTATATGAATTTAATTGTGTAGAAACAATTTCCACAATTTGATAAAACAATTTGTTGAGTGTATGCTTTTGTAAGTAAGTCTCCTATTACTCATCAGGCAGACAGGAACTCAGAGTTTGTCCTGCTTGAAACCACAAAGGCCTTCACAAGTGTTGCATCAGATGAGCTTGATGCATCAGGATTAATTCAGCCCTATATTGATCTCACAGTGCCTGAAGTATGTTTCGGAATATTCTAATTTGCTTTGTGGTACCACAAATCGGAAAATATGAATCCGAACAAAGAGGCTCATTTTGGCTTATTTGCAGCATCGTCTCTTGATCGTAACAGAGTCAAATATTTTGAATCTAAATATTGTTTTGAACTCTAAGGAGCTGTTGTGGCAAAATATTCTAAGTGAGAAATAGGTGCTAATTCCTCCATATGAGAAATTTAAAGGCATTGCCGTCAAGAAAAGATATCAGAAAGATCTCTGGTGGTAACCTGAACTGTGCTCTATTCAAGGAACCAACCAAGACAATAACAAAAGACTGGCAATCAAAGTACTGAACAAAGTGTGTTCAATCAAAGATACAAGCACACAAATTCCAGCATTTGTCCCTCTTGATTTAGTTTAATAATTCTTTGTCAGAAAACACTATTTGTTTGCATAATTTTAACATTATTAATTCAAGTTATTTTTAAGTGGCCCAATTCAGTGGCCTCAGAGTGATTTTATATATGCCTCTAATTCTTTTTTTTTAAAATGTATACTTACATCCCTTCGTATCACATCACTGAACATTTTATTGCTTTTTATCTAACTAACTGCCAGCAATAGCATATTAACTGCTGAATGACTTCCTGAGTGCAATGCTGCTTTTTAATCAACACAAAGTTTTTGTTTCTTGTTTATTTCCATTTTTTTTAAATATTATTTTACTTAATATTTTTCATCGTAGTCATGTTGGAGATTGAGAAGAGCCTCTGTCATGTTGGAGTTTTTCTGGTTTTCATTTAGCAGAAGAGTGGAGCTTGTGGTTTTGCTGTGGGTGGCCTCATTAACACTGTGACACTTTAAAATGAGCAATAGCTCCTAAAACCTGCACAATGACGAGTCTCTTCTTAGGTGTTCATCCCATTGCATTCTTTCAAAAATAAATGATGCTATCTAGTAGAAAAATGGAAAAGATTATTCTCAATAGTAAACAACTGAGAAATTATTAAATGAATAGACTTATACATAAAGCTCATATTACTCATCTTGAGGAACAGAGAGTTTGTCCCACATGAAACCACAGACCATCACAAGCCTACTGCATTGTCAGATGGGCTTAATGCAACAAAACTATTTCAGCTCTATACTGATCTCACTGTCAAATATGCTTCTGAATGTGAATATTAGCTTTGTGGTACCACAAATCCGAAAGCCGAGGGTTTCAGTGGATACTATAGTGCACACATGATTGGCAGTTAAATCTGCTTCTTGCCAAGACTTTTTTATTTTTATTTAAATGGAGTAGGTAAATATCAGATGTTGATCAAATCTGACATTCATCTTAGATGAGAACTCCAGAGAAGTTTGTCCACACATATAGAACAGATCTTTACAAGTGATAATCAGATGAAAATCATTTAGATGGCCTAGATCAGGGGTGGGCAAACTTGGCCCTTCCAGGCCACTTTCCTTCAGAGTGTAGCGCCAACCCTAATCAAACACACCTGAACCAGCTAATCATTGTCTTCAAGACTATACTAGAAGGCTACAGGCAGGTGATTTTTATCAGGGTTGGATCAAATCTCTGCAGGAAAGTGGCCTGGAAGAGGGCCAAGCTTGCCCATCACTGGCCTAGATGCATCACAATCATGCTACTTACACAGATTGTCAGCACTTTCTCATCTCTTAGTTTGAAGAGTCGTTGTCATCTGGCTATGAACTACTGATCTTCTCATGTTGTTGTTGCTCTGAGCTGCTGAGAAACATTGAAAAGATAACTCAGAATCTGACAAAAAGAGACAACATTATGATTAACATTTCAATTGGACAGATCTAAGGACACATTTCTTTCCATTATATTTCAAGGCACCGATTCAGTATTTGTGAGACAATTTTGTGTTTCTTGTCTTTCAGCATCTGCTCTTCACTAGATCTTAATCAAGATGCTGCTGATCATTGAAGCTCTTCTTCTCATTTTAGCTGCTCTAGGACAGGTAAGCTTGTGTTCTAGTGTATGAATATTACAGACATGAATACTGATGATTGATCATTATGATTCCTGTTGCTGCAGGACAGATATATATATATTTTTATTGTGTAAGACACTGAATTCTGCTGATGGCAATTATAACGGCTGTAACAAAGGAAATGGCAAATCTGGTGAAGACTAAATACCTAGAGAAAGAAATGCAATCTAATTTTGCAATTGCTTGGAAACATGCTGAAAAGAATTACAAGCCACCAGCAGATAACTTGAAAAAGAATCATTTGATCGCTATTTATGTGTACACTAACACTAAGTTTGAGATATGGATTTCAATAATGCTGTTGATTGCAGAATGAAAAAATACCAAAACAAGAAATTCAAATGGTATTCACTTCACTTTCTGTTAACAGATTCAGTACAGACTCTGAAGAAAATACAAAGAGGATGCACCAATGTTATTGTACCAATATTTTAATGAGAGTGTTCTGAACAAAAAGGGTAGTTTTGGCTCATTTGCGTCTTCCTCTTTTAATGACACCAAAACAAACATTTTTGGAAATAAATCTGGTTCCCATTCAGTCAGTCACGTTCAACGTTACGTCAGTGACTGACGAATTGGGATCTCGCCCGAGAGCCCAATCATCACCTTCGAGTGTTAACTAAACAAGCTAATGACAGTTGGCGTGCGTGATTCGTCACACGTACCCCGCCCCGTAGTGCGGGGATAAAAGGAGAGCGCGTGCAAACGCAACTCAGCTTTTCGCTTCGGAGCCGAGCTTTCTACAGGACGAATCTCCGCGAGTGTTCGAGAAACAGCTGGCGTTGGTGTGACGGCGTATCAGCGGGGTTTGCCATTCAGGCTGCTGAAATCTCGGTGGGCTGCAGCTTTCATTCTGTGGTCTCGCCGCGACCTCCCCTGGGCGTTTCAGCGCTTTCTCTAAAAGAGTGTTTTTTCCTTCTAAAAGAGCAAATTCTAAAATGTCCACGAGCGCCGGGGGCGTCTTATTTAAAGATGGCTTCCCGCTCGTGGCGTTTCTGGAATGGCGGTCGTTTCCTTCCTTCATCTGACTGTCATATCCTGCCTCTCGGCTTGGGGCTTCAGCACGCTTAATCAGCGCTCCATGGCTTAGTCAATGTTCTCACTGCGGAACATGACCATCCGCGCATTCGTCCAGATACCTCCTCATTAAACGGTGGGTACCCCTTGCCATGCACGGCCCCCCCCGCTCTAGCTCCTCTGGTTCTCGGAGGGCTACTTCGTTTCATGGTCAGGGAGACCTGAGGGTTACGGTGAGAGCTCCCCCGTCGAGTACGTCTCCGCGGGCCACTCATTCCTCGAGCATGTCGCACCACATGGTGTTCCCGGACGAGTGTGCTGGGTCCTCAGACAGGGCGGGGTCTCGCATCTTGTGCGGGGCACAGGCAGAGGACAGGATGTTGATCGCTGCATCGGAGGGCGAGCTAGGGTCTGGAGATGACGATTCGGCTGCGCTGTCACCTTCAGGTAGAGTGGCGTTGCCCGAGTCATATCCAGAGCTGACCGCTATGCTTTCCAGGGCCGCAGAGAGTGTCGGGCTGCACTTGAGGCCTCCGCCTTCTACCGAACGCTCGAGACTGGATGATTGGTTCCTGGGGGCGCAGGCCGGGCGTCGGCAGCCGCTTCCGGTTCCATTCTTCCCGGAAGTGCGTGAGGAGGTTACAAAGTCTTGGAAGGCACCTTTTTCTGCCCGAAACAGACTTGGTGCCTCCTCCGTCCTCACCACCCTCGACGGGGTGGGCGGCCCAAGGGTATGTGGACATCTCTCCGGTTGAGCGTGCTATTGCCATGTAGCTCTGCCCGCAAAGCGCTGCCGCCTGGAGGGGTACTCCACGCCTTCCGTTCAGGGCCTTTAAGTTCTCGTCCGCTCTGACGGCTAGGGCTTACAGTGCCGCTGGACAGGCCGCTCCCGCCCTGCACGCCATGGCCCTCCTGAAAGTCCACAAGGCCAAAGCGGTGAAGCAGTTGCACGAGGGTGGTGCTAACCCAGGTGTGCCACAGGAACCGCACACGGCAACGGACCTCGCGATTAGGGCGACGAAAGTCACGGCGCGGGCCCTGGGTCAGACGATGTCCACATTGGTGGTCCAGGAGCGCCACCTATGGCTGACCTTGGCGGATATGAGGGAGGCCGACAAGCCTCGCTTCCTGGACTCCCTGATCTCCCAGGCCGGCCTATTCGGTGAAGCGGTGTAGGGCTTTGCCCAACAGTTCTCCACCGTGCAGAAGCAGACGGAGGTGTTTTGACACATCCTGCCCCGGCGGTCTGCTGTTGTCTGCACCCCACCGCCGGCTGCAGGCCCTCTGTCTGCTCGTCGCCGAGGGCGCCCTCCTGCGTCCTCCACCTCCGCTCCGGCGCGGCCACAACAGCAGCCTTCACACCGGCCGCAGCGTGGACGGTCCGCAGGAACGCGAGCCCTCCCTCCCTCCCCCGCCCCTGCCAACCCGTGAAGCTCAAAGCAGGCGGCTTCCCTGAGACTGGCCGAACCCTGAGCCCTTTGCTCCTTGCTTTCAGAGATGTGACTCGCCCCACTCCTTCCCCCCCGGAGGGTCGTGTGGAGAATCTTAGTTCCCTTTTGTTTTGTTCCGCCACTTGGCTACCCACCATGGTTACCCAAAACTTCATTAAAGAGCAGTTTCCTTTGCCTCCGGGTCCCAAGAGTGTGAGGACGGCGGTGCACGAGACCCAGTCTCCACACAGCCGCCCCCTCTCCCTTCGCTAGTGGGCAGCAGGATTCAGTTCAAGGACGCTATGCCTCCTCACGAGCCCCCTGCCCAGAAGTGGAGCCAGGTAAGTCGCGCGCTGCCCACTCAGACCCCACCCTGGGACGCGCGGCCTTCCGGGTTGGGTCCCTGTGTTCCACTTCGCTGCCCCACTGCGGGTACGTCGGTGGTCTCCCTAGTCCCGCTAGTTCGGTCGCTGGGGGCCTGGTTAGCCCTCCCCAGGCCGTCTCGCTGGCTCCTGAGAACCATCAGACTCGGCTACGCGATTCAATTCGCCCGGCGCCCGCCCAAGTTCAGGAGCATTCGGTTCACCTCTGTACTGGACAGGGATGCTCCTGTCTTGCGTGCAGAGATCGAGGTCCCCCCCCCTTTCTAGCGAAGGACGCGATAGAGCCGGTCCCTCCAGTCGATATGGAGATGGGGTTTTACAGCCCTTACTTCGTTGTACCTAAGAAAGGTGGTGGGTTACGACCGATCCTGTACCTGCGCGTACTGAACCGGGCCCTTCACAAGCTCCCATTCAGGATGTTGACGCAGAAACGCATCTTTCAATGCGTCCGTCCTTTCGATTGGTTTGCAGCGGTCGACCTCAAGGACGCGTACTTTCATGTCTCGATTCTCCCTCGACACAGACCGTTTCTCCGCTTTGCGTTCGAAGGGCGAGTATATCAGTACAAGGTCCTCCCCTTCGTGCTATCCCTGTCGCCTCGTGTCTTCATCCAAGGTTGTGGAGGCAGCCCTCGTTTCATTGAGGTAAGCGGGCATTCGCGTTCTCATCTACCTCGACGACTGGCTCATATTGGTCCAGTCCCGAGCGCAGTTGTGCGAACCCAGGGATATGGTGCTCAGTCACCTCAGCCGATTGTGGCTTCGGGTCAACTGGGAAAAGAGCCAACTCTCTCCGGTGCAGAGGATCTCTTTTCCCAGCATGGAGCTGGACTCGGTCAACCTCCCAGCACGTCTCTCAGTAGAGCGTGCGCAGCCGATGCTGAACTGCCTGGGGTCCTTCCAGTGCAAAACGGCGGTTCCACTGAAACAGTTTCAGAGGCTCCTGTGGCATATGGCATCCGCAGCCGCTGTCGCGCTGCTCGGGTTGCTTCATATGAGACAGCTTCAGCATTGGCTTCACGACCGGGCCCCGAGATGGGCATGGCGACACGGCACTTACACCACCACCGGTTTCTTACCACCACCCAACCCCACGGTATTACCGCCCCGTTCTGCTGTCTTCTGGCGTCAGACCCTCAGCCCATGGACAGATCTTGCCTTTCTTCGGACAGGAGTATCCCTTGGGCAAGTATCCAGGCATGTTGTTGTGTCAACAGATGTGGGGTGCCATGTGCAGTGGGAATGCAGCTGCGGGGCTCTGGTCGGGGCCCCGACTACAGTGGCATATCAACTGCCTCGAGTTGCAACCAGTATGGCTTGCTCTGCGCCGTTCAGATCACTGCTACAAACAGCACGACAAGAGCACTACTGGTCCGATACTCAGCACTGCGACCGTTGCGTACATCAACCACCAGGGCGGTCTGCGCTCCCGTCGCATGTCGCATGTCGCAACTCGCCCGCCATTTCCTCCTTTGGAGTCAGAAGCATCTGTGGTCGCTTCGCGCCGTTCACATCCCATGCGAGCTCAATCGTGCAGCCGACGAGTTCTCACGTCAGCCCGCCCTTCCGGGACAATGGCGACTCCACCCCGAGACAGTCCATCTGATTTGGAGACGCTTTGGGGACGCCCAGGTAGACCTGTTTGCCTCCCCGGAAACGTCCCATTGCCAGTTGTTTTACTCACTGGCCGAGGGACCCCTCGGCACGGACTCACTGGTACACTGGCCGCGGGGCCTTCGCAAGTATGCGTTTCCCCCAGTTAGCCTTCTGGCACAGTTGCTGTGCAATGTCAGGGAGGACGAGGAGCAGGTCCTATTGGTGGCGCCATACTGGCCCAGTCGGACTTGATTCCCCGAACTAATGCTCCTCGCGACACAGCCCCTCCTTGGCTAATTCCTCTGAGGAGGGATCTCCTTTATCAGAGAGGGGGCACCCTCTGGCACCCACATCCAGACTTGTGGAATCTCCACTTATGTTCCCCCTGGACGGGACGCGGAGGTTCTAGTTGGGCTATCTCCAGCGGTAGTAAACATCATCGCTTCAGCTAGAGCCCCGTCTAGCAGACACGCTTACAGGCTGAGGTGGAACCTGTTCGTCGGTTGGTGCTCTCCCCGCCTGGAAGACCCCCGTAGATGCCAGATCGCAGTCGTGCTTTCTTTCCTGCAGGATGGGTTGGAGTGAAGGCTGTTTCCCTCCACCCTGAAAGTGTATGTTGATGCCATTGTCGCGCATCACGATGCAGTAGACGGTATGTCTCTAGGGAAGCACGACCTGATCAGCAGGTTTCTCAGAGGGGCAAGGAGGCTGAATCCTCCGCGCCCTCACCTGTTACCTTCTTGGGATCTCCCCTCGGTCCTGACGACCTTGAAGAAGGAGCCCTTTGAGCCTCTGGAGTCGGTAGAGCTTAAGTTTCTGTCGTTGCTCCTCACCGCATTGGCCTCGGTCAAGAGGGTAGGGGACCTGCAGGCATTTTCGGTCGACGATTCATGCCTAGAATTCGGAACGGGTAACTCTCACGTTGTCCTGAGACCCCGGCCCGGATATGTGCCCAAGGTTCCCACCACTCCCTTTAGGGATCAGGTGGTGAGCCTGCAAGCGTTGCCCCTGGAGGAGGCAGACCCAGCCATCGCTTTGCTCTTTCCCGTTCGCGCTCTGCGCATTTACGTGGACCGTACGCGGAGCTTCAGGACCTCAGACCAGCTCTTTGTCTGCTTTGGAGGCCAGCAGAAGGGAAAGGCTGTCTCCAAACAAAGACTTGCCCACTGGTTAGTGGAGGCTATAGTCTTGGCATACCAGGCCCCACGTTTACCATGCCCCCTCGGAGTGAGAGCTCACTTTACGAGAGGAGTGGCATCTTCTTGGGCATTGGCGCGGGGCGCCTCGATAGCAGACATCTGTAGAGCTGCCGGCTGGGCGACGCCTAACACGTGTGCGAGATTCTATAATCTCCGTGTAGAGCCCGTGTCCTCACGTGTACTCGCCTCAGGTAGGCAGTAAAACAGGACCTGCTCTGTGTCAATCACGCTTGCTGCGCCATTCCCCTCATCGGACCGGATACGTGCGCTTTTGTGCTCCTCAATCAGTTCCCCATGCGAACCCTGGTGGAGTTCCTCCCTCACCCTCGGCGGTCAGGCGTGGCGGAGTGCCAGACGCCAGGTCCAGCACTCGTGTTTATGCCCAAGGTCAGCCCTTGTGCTGGTCTAGGTGCCCGTGTGTAGTGATTCCCTCTTTGGGTGATCCCACATGTGTATTCTTTCACGGTACGGCTCCCCTCACAGTAAGCCCATGTCTTTCCCTGGCAGTCATTCACTGCCATCTCTGCAGTGTAGTGATCTCACCCCAGGGTGGTTGAGTCTACCGCAGAGACTTCCATATGTAGTACTGCCCTGGGCCAGTCCGTATGTGTATTCCACATGATACCTCCTATATGCAGGATGTGGCTTCTGTAGCGTTCCCAACTGGGTAAGCTTTCCCAGTGTTATCCAATGCACCGCTGTATGGAACAGCAGTGGCGGACACCTCTGCCTAGCCGCTGTCCTATCTTCCGCCCCAGCTGGTGTGGGGGGACTTGCCGGCTTCCGCAGGGCACTGGAGGGGTCAGCAATAGTGGCGTTTTCCATACGGATCCCAAATTCGTCAGTCACTGACGTAATGTAGAACGTGACTGACTGAAAGGAAACGTCTAGGTTACTTGCATAACCCTCGTTTCCTGAAGGAGGGAACGTAGACGTTACGTTCCGTTGCCACAGTTTCTGTACCACCGCTGAGCGGCCGGGTCACAGGCTCGGCTCCTCAGCGAAAAACTGATGTGTGTTTGCACACGCTCTCCTTTTATACCCGTGTTGCGGGGCGGGGTGCGCGTGGCGAAACACGCACGCCAACTGTCATTGGCTTGTTTAGTTAACACTCGAAGGTGATTGGGCTATCGGGCGAGATCCCAATTCGTCAGTCAAGACTGACGTATTGTCTCCGTTCCCTCCTTCAGGGAACGAGGGTTACACAAGTAACCTAGACGTTTTGTAATCTACACTTGTGAAGGTGGAAATTTGACAAAATATTCTAAGCATGACAAGGAGGAAGAGGTGCTGATTCCTCCATATGAGACGTTTAAAGTCACTGCTGTCAAGACAAGAAGAGGTCAAACAGATCTCTGGTGTGACACTGTGTACACTTTGAAAAGCTCTGGTAAGAGAAGTGACCTCAACTGTGCTCTATTCAAAAAACCAGCCAAGACCATAACAAAATATTAGGACTAACAATTAAATACTGGACAAAGTGTTTTGAATTTATGGTATAGGACACCAATTGCAACATTTGTCCCTCTTGGTTTAGTTCAATCATTTTTTGTCAAAAGCAATTTGAACAGAAAACATGATTTGGTTGCATAATTTCAACATAATAAAATAAAGTTCATTTCATTTCATTTATTTATTTAACCAGGAAGAGACTCACTGAGATTAAAATCTCTTTTCCAGGAGTGTCCTGGCCAAGATAGGCAGCCGAGTTTGCATATACAAATAAACAAGGTAGTTACAACATACATTATAAAACCAACATATAACCGGTTAAAAACAATTACACACCATTAAGTTGCTCTCAAGATTACATAATAAAGACTTAAAATAATTATAAGACACCAAGTTTTGTAACTTCATCTCCTTTTGAAGAAGATTCCAATCTGAGGCTGCAGCATATTTAAAAGAGGTTTTACCAAGCTCAGTTCTGACAAAAGGTATACAGAGATTGTAAATTGATTGAGAACGCAATGAATGATTTCCAATTAAAGTCCTTTGTATAAAACAACAGAGATACTTTGGCAAATAACCCAAAATTGCCTTATATATCAACAAATGCAGTGCATTTTTCTCTGTATTCTCAAGGAAGGCCATGCAACTCTTTCAAATAAATCACAATGATGAGTTGAAAATTTACAATCAGTAATAAATCTCAGAGCACCATGGTACAAAGCATCCAAGGAAGAAAGAAGGTAAGAAGGGGCATGCTGGAAAACCATATCCCCATATTCGAGAATCGGTAAAAATGCAGCGGACACTAGTTTTTTCCTCACCTTAAATGGGAAACATTACTTATTTCTAAAGAAAAACCCTAACTTCTTTAACTTCTTTAATTTTTTACTCAGATACTTAATATGTGGACCAAAACTTAATTTGTTGTCAATGATAATACCCAGATATTTGTACTCTGACACTGAGGTAATTTGGCTCCCCTGAGAAGTTTGAAGGACAACAGAGTTCTCTAAAGAAGTTCTAGAATTTGAAAATAGCATACATTTTGTTTTTTCAACATTTAAAACCAACTTCAAAGCATGAAACCTGTTTTGGATAATATCAAAAACAGACTGTAATGCAGCCACAGATTGTTGTTTAGAGGGAACTGAACAGTATACAATAGCATCATCTGCGTAAAAATGGAACCGTGCTTTATCAATATTAAAATCAAGGCAATTTATATATATACTGAATAATAATGGTCCCAACACAGATCCTTGCGGAACTCCCTTGACAACCTTTAAAAGGTCTGACTGAACACCTTCCACCTGGACACATTGGGTTCTACCCTTTAAATAAGCAGTGAACCATAAAATAACAAGTTCTGTTAGTCCTACCCATCTAAGCCTATCTAATAATATGTTGTGATCCACAGTATCGAAGGCCTTTGATAAGTCAATTAAAAGACATGCACAATGTTGTTTATTATCTAATGACTCCACGATATCATTTAAAACTTTTAAGGTGGCTGTAGTTAGTACTATGTCCTTTACGGAAACCAGACTGATTATTAGACAAAATGTTATGACCATTTAAATAATGTGTCAACTGTTTACTTACTAGATTTACCAAAAGTTTTGAGAGAATACAGAGCTTAGATATAGGTCTATAATTATCCATTAAGGAAAGATCACCCCCTTTTGACACAGGAACAACAAATGCTGATTTCCAAATCTTAGGAATTGTATTAGTTATTAATGAAAGATTAAAAAGATATGTCATTGAAGGAGACATAAAATCAGCCGCTAGTTTTAAAAACAGTGGAGCAATATGATCAGGACCTGACGATTTATTCACATTTAATTATTTTAAAGCAGAACAAACATCAGAGAGAGAAATGTGTTGGAAAACAAATTATCTTGTCCATAAGTTATGTTCAGCTTCAAGAAATTCTAAATCAGAAGTCATATCATTACTTATTGGAAATAAAGACCCTGATACAATAAAGTGACTGTTAAAACTATTAAGCATTTGCTTTTTATCTGTAATTTTAGTAGAGTCTGTCAATATACAAGGGGGAAGTTCTGTAAATGTTTTGTTACCGGTTAGGACTTTAATATTCTTCCACAGCTTCCTAGGATTTGTCAGATTTTGTCAAGGTTTTGTCAAGAAAGTAATCGGATTTAGACTTTCTAATCGCTACTGTACACTTATTACGAAGCTGCTTAAAATGTAGCCAGTCAGAATTTAAATGTGTTTGTCTGGCCTTAGCCCATGCTGCATCACGCTCTTGGATAAGATCATATAGGGCAGTTGAAAACCAAGGATTGTCCCGGTGTTTAACTCTGTTTTCTCAAAGGTGCGTGCTTATTAATAATTGGCATAAAACTATTATAAAAAATAGTCCCAATCACAATCCACATCTGGAATTAAAGTAATTTTATCCCAATCAATTTGAGCAAGATCATATAAAAAAGATTGCTCATTAAAATATTTCATAAAACGCCTAGTTATACTTCTCGGATTCTGCTTTGGTAGCTTTGTATCTCTGGCTACTGCCACAACACAGTGGTCACTGATATCGTTTGCGAATACAGAAGCTGAAGAATATTTATGCGGAGCATTTGTAAAGATAAGATCTATTAATGTCGATTTTTCTGGGAATTTCAAATTAGGCCTAGTGGGTGTATTTACCAATTGAAAAAGATTATGACTATCACAAAACAATTTAAAATCATCAGATATTGAGTGCGTCCAATTAAGATTAAAATCACCCATTAAGATCAGTTCCTTGTAATTCAAAGAGGCCAATGAATGCATCATAGAATGTAAAACACAGCTAGAAGCTGAAGGAGGTCTGTAACAACCAGCTAAAGTGAGCTGAAGGGTCTTAGACACAGAAAGATTTAAAGCTAATAGTTCATACTGTTTAGCTATTGACACTGAAAGTATTAATGATGCCTCAAGATGTTCTTTGACATAAATTGCTACCTCCCCACCCCTTTTTAACCTATCTGCTCTAAAAACCTTATAACCAGTAATACTAATGTCGTTATATGTGATAGATTTATTGAGCCAAGATTCAGATATGACTATAACATCCTCATGTGTATTTTCAGCCCAAATATACACCATATCCAACTTAGGCAACAAACTATGGACATTTAAATGTATAAAACCCAATCCAGACCTTGATCTCAACTCGACTGGTGTAGTAAAATTTGAAGCAACATGAGGACTTGGTTTGGAGATACATTCCCAGACATTAATAACATTATTACTATTAAACTCCTTTGTTTAACGGAGATACTCACTCTAATTCCAGTCATCGGCCCCAAACAAAAAAATATATTAAGCTTACAATAATTTACCTCGCTAGATAAAGCGCATCTCAAAAAAACAAAATGCATAAAATTCATGGGGTACAACATCCCATTATATTGTTCAAAAATGACAGAGTTAGTAAATACTCCATAATTGTCGGCGTTGTGGAGGGGGGGGGGGGGGGGGGGGGTGCGGGGAGATGAGCGAGGACTCAATCGTGAGAAATGGTATTTTATTGAGTACAAAAAATGAAACAAAAACAACTCAACACAGCCCGGGGAAAACAGACAGGCAGGCCTAAAGCTGCACACATGCAGACACGAAACGCACACAATGAGAAATGACAGATCAGCACAGGACGGCAGACACCAGGAGAATAAATAGGAACCCAAATGAGGAGGCTAGTGAGGGAGACACAGGTGGAGCAACTTAATGAGGTAACAAGATGGGAGGGGCAAGACAATTGACAGGAGAGAGCACATGGCAACAGACAAACACAACACAAGCCATGTGCTCCCAGAACACAGTCATCTGGTGGCCCTCCTGGGCACACCGGCTGAAGACTGTGACAATAATATGTCCAACTATCGAAATTTACCAATGATGAATTACACGATAAAAATGGACCTGAAGCAAACCCGCTGCCACTTGTATATACTTGACAAAATGTCCAAAACAAACTTAAAAAGAACATGCTTCCAGTGGTTAAATACTGGGTGGGATATTGTACACAAGCAAGTTGACCGCCACAAAAGTTCAAATAAGCCCGTAAAGCAAAGGCAGACACGTATTTTTGTCACGTAGACAAGTTATTTTTAAGTGACCCAACTCAGTGGCTTCAGAGTAATTTTATGTTTTTTATGTCTGTAATTTATTACTTTTTACATTATATTTTATTATTTACACATCTTTTTTTGAATCACGTTTCTGAATTTTTTTAGTGCTTGCCATTTAGCTAACTACCAGCAATAGCATAATAACTATACAAAAAATACACAGTATATTTTAAAATTTAATATACATGTTTTATTTATTTATAATAGTTTTTTTCATATCTAGTCATGTTTGACTGATGAGTTATTCTTAGTTGGAGTTTTTGTGGTTTTCATTGTGCAGAAGAGTGAAGCTTGTGGTTTTGTTGTGGGTAGCTTTATAAACTCAGACCCGTGAAAAGATGAGTCTCTTCTTAAGTGTTCATCTCATTACACTCAAAAATGTTGCTAGCTAGCAGATCAATAGAGAAGATTAATTTCAGTAGTAAATAATTGAGAAATTGCAATTAATTAGATTTGTTTAATAAGAAATTTATTTAAAGAAAGTTTTTTTCGACCTCATATAACAAACTTTAATGTTATATATATAAAAAAAGCTTTCCACAGTTTAATTAGGTTAAATTAAAATTTTTTGGTACGCATTTGAAATATTTTTTTACGATTTTATAAATGAGCCTATTACTCATCGTAGACAGACAGGAACTCAGAGTTTGTCCTGCTTGAAACCACACAGACCTTGAACACACAGAAGTGTTGCATCAGAATGAGCTTGATGCATCAGGATTAATTCAGTTCTATTTGATCTCTCAGTGCCTGAAATACATTTCTAAATGTGAACATTTAGTTTGTGTTACCACAAATCTGAAAATATGAATCTGAACTAGGAGGTTAATTTGGGCTCAGTTGCATCTCCTCTCTTGATCATAAAGCAGAAATGGACACTAGTTTTAATGGCCAAAAATTAGTGTACACATCACGGCCAGTCGAATCACCTCCTTAACAAGATTTTTTACATTTAGATGAGTTGATATATACTGAATGGCCTTTCAGATATGGAGTAAAAGCCTTTGTAAGATTTGAAGAACCTCAGACACTTTGATCTTCTAAGATATGGACAATACACACACAGTGTATTAACATACAGACATCCATTTCGACATCTCACTGAGAGAAGATGTGGGAAAGCTTCTTTCTTTTTTCAATCCACATTCTTTTTCATTTCAAAAATCTATTTTCAATCCACTTCCTTCCTTCCCTCACCCATCTCCCCTCACTCAGCTCACTAAGAATGGTCAACAGCATAATATAGTGTTCTACATGAATGCAAGTGATATTCACAGTGATGTTTGGTATCATTTGAATTGTCTCCGTGTGACTGGTACAATGGTTTCAATCTTACGAGAAGTAGACTAAAAGGTAATACAGATGCTAATAGTTAATTATAGAGATAATTTGCTTACTGTGAGGGTGTGCTCTTCAGTGAAGAAAGAAAAAACAGAGACAAGGCATTATTTGGGTACTGGATGTATTTTATTGTTTCACATTTCAGGTAGAATATACATAAATGGAAAAACGGAATGAAATGGAACACATTTCAGAATGTCAGTGACTAGCAGCGGAATGGATTTTGGGAAGTTTATGGATAAGTTCATCACACATACGAAAAGGAGTTGTGACAACAATGCGTTGCCAGCTCCTACCCCTAAGAAGTGTAAAACACGATAGTACAGCATTAGCTATCTTCAGTTTGGCTTTACGGTGGCTAGGACAGATGCTGAACCGCTGCACCAGTGTGTCATATGCGCAGATCTGCTGGCAAATTACATCATGAAGCCATGCAAGCTGAAGCGCCATTTAGAAACAAAACACCTGACACTCAAAGACAAACCCTTAGATTTTTTCAAATTAAAGTTATCTGGCCTTGAACAGCAGAAACGCAACATCAGCAAACACACATCAGTGTCCAACAGGTGTCTAGAAGTGTCCTACTACGTCTCCAAACGAGTTGCTAAAGTAGGAAAACCTCACACAATTGCCGAGGCGCTAATCTTACCTGCTGCTAAAGATATTTGTCAGGTCTTGTTTGGAGATAATTTTTCTCAGCAGATTAGTGACATCCCCCTTTCTAACGACACCGTTAGCCGCCGCATATCTGACATGGCAAGCGATGTTAAAGAGCAATTGCTAGCTAACATCATGCAAAGCCAGTACTATGCCCTACAGCTTGATGAGACAACTGATGTTGCAGGGCTAGCACAGTTGCTTACCTATGTCAGATATGTCAAAAATGGTAATATTGAGGAGGACATTCTTTTCTGTCTCTTCCAGAGCACACAACCGGCGAGGCATTGTTTGAAGTTCTGGATGGATACGGGATGCAGACATGTCATGGGATAAATGTGTTGGGATTTGCACGGATGGGGCCCGTTCAATGACTGGAAGGATTAGCGGTCACTCTTGTCCAGAATTTAGCTCCTTTAGCCAAGTGGACCCACTGTATGATTTATCGTGAATCTTGTGTCCTGAGGCCGTTTTAAAGCAGGCAGTGCAAATTGTCAATTTCATTCAAGCAAGGCTTGTTTTCCTTGCTTTGTCAGGAAATTGGAGCCGAACACGAGCAGCTCCTTTTTCACACTGAGGTTCGCTGGCTCTCCAGTGATCGGGTTTTACATCGCCTCTACGAATTGCGTTCAGAGGTAAAGACATTTCTTGTTAATGTGAAGTGAACCTGGATGACCCCCTGTGGTTAGCACAGTTGGTATCTGGCCTTGAACAGCAGAAACGCAACATCAGCAAACACACATCAGTGTCCAACAGGTGTCTAGAAGTGTCCTACTACGTCTCCAAACGAGTTGCTAAAGTAGGAAAACCGAAAATCTTACCTGCTGCCAAAGATATTTGTCAGGTCATGTTTGGAGATAATTTCGCTCAGCAGATTAGTGCAGATTAGTGCTCAGCAGATTAGTGCTTGCGTTCAGAGGTGAAGACATTTCTTGTTAATAGGAAGTCCGACCTTGCGCGGTACATGGATGACCCCCTGTCATTAGCGCAATTGCAGTGTGCGAACTACGGGGGAGCTCGGCTCCCCTTAATAAGACATGGGCTCCCCTGAAAACGTGATTCGTGAAATTTTGGGGGGGTCTCAAAAAATATTGACTGTGTTATTTTGACGTGCAATTTCAGTTTTGTGTAATGTGATCATCGTAGATTATTATGTGTAAAATTGCAAAAATATAATTCATTCATCCATGATGGTGATTTAAACAATTCACTTCAATAAAGATAACTATACATCCTATTCTTGTCATGAGCATCAAGGTGAGGGCGCTGCGGTGCAAATTCCACTCATAGTTTAGTACACGTTAACTCAAAGATTCGTAGAAAAGTATACACGTTGGACTCTGCTGGTCGATTTATTTGTTGTGGCTGGGTTGTTATAGGTCTGCGTGACTCTCGATGTCTTAGGCCTAACTGAATGGAGGAATTATGGTATTCTTCTGTAGCCTGACGACGAGTAACTTTAACCGTTGTTCATGTGAACTCAAAGACAGCCTGATGCTTTGTTTATAGACTATTTGTGGGTGGCTGTTTGTTGTTTCACCTATAAATTTGTGTCGATAAAGTATAATAGGGTTAATCCTGTATAGTGATTTATCCTATATGGTGCTTGCATAAAGTAAGTAGTGCATACACTTGTAGCTGTTCTGTATCTTTGCAAGTCATTGTACACCCCCCCCCCCCCCAATTGGTACAAAACAAGTGTGTCTCCCCCAAGCCACGATTATTTGGTTTTTTCGAACACTGCGCAGTTGTCATACCTTGGAGACATTTTCGACAGGTTGAATTCGCTGAACACATCCTTTCTAACAAAGTCAGTGCATTCGTTGGCAAACTGGATCTTTGGCATGATCGGCTGATTAATAAAAATGTTGACATGTTTCCCAACTTCGCCGACTTTGTGCAAGAGACAGGGATAAATATCTCTCATCGAGCACAGCATTAGTTCAGTCAGGCCACGTAGGCATAGGCTGCGACCAGCTGATGCGGTCAGCTGTCAAATCGCTCCAATCACTACCATTCTCCTATTAGACATGGGACATATATATACGTGGCATTACTGCTCTGTAAGTATGCTCAAACTGCTCGCAAGCTAGGCGATACAGCTATTACAGCATGAAAAGTTCGTTTACATTATTTCTTTCACATCTTACCTGCTGCTTCCTGGTCATGGATACTTCGGACATCCTAGGACAAATCCTATCCGAAGAGTCTCCGGATGAGATCCTGGATCATTATACTGAAGACGTCGATCCAACCCAGCTAGTGAGACGCAGCTCTAGGATAGCAGCAAGGAATCCTTTCTCCATCAATGAATGGCCCAAAGAAAGGACCTTGTCCACCTTGTACTCTCTCAATGTACAAGTGCCTATGGATCTGAATCATGATCAACTCTTGATTCTTTTACAAGAAGTCAATCAAGACCCGCAGCCCCCATCTACCAACGCAGAATCTTCTCTTCCCCGATCTACCGGCTGTAAAGCCTCGGAGAAAAGGAAAAATATCTCCACTGATCAAGCGTCTCCAACTCCAAAGAAAGTAAAATCATCCCATCCCTCTCAAGCTCCAGCACAACAGGGAGACGACAGGGTTCTCTCAGCGCTGCTGTCAATCCAAGGAACCCTCTCCGACATGGACAACAGGATCCAGGCGCTGGAATCGCAGTGCTCGTCTTCTGCATCTCGGGCGATGGTTGACGAGCAGACTTCCAGCTCGACACCATACTGCGCCCTTACTCCCGACTTGGCTATTCCTAGAAGATCTCTCGGATCAGCGTTACCTGCCGCTTCCACTGGGGTGCCCTTCTTCCCCCCAGCAGCCGCCATTTCTCCCCAACTGCGCGCTCAAATCCTGTCAGGTAACAATATAAACTTGGTTAAAATATTGCTATGCGCAGAAACTAACGAAAGAAGGATTGTGGATTGTGGGGATATATCTGTCATTCTTAAAGACAGCGATTCAAGACTCACCAAATGTCTAACCATGGCAGAATTTAATGTTGCTTTCGGCGTGTTCAGAGACATTATCAGCGAAGTGTATCCAGACAGGAGAAAAGAATTAGATACCTACCTAGCTATCATTTCGGATCTCGCCATGTCTTACGGAGGCACACTATTCTACGAATACCACAAATCATTTTCATCGAAAGCAGCAATGTACATACAACGCTTTAATCAGCGACTGGACTGGTCCGTGGTCGATCTTACATTAACCAGCAGACACTTTACGGGTCACCGAACGCTGTCATGCTCACTCTGCGGTTCGTTTTCCCACATCGCATCTCTCTGCCCTAAGACCACTTCAACTCACGACACTAGCGCTTCGGCACCAGAACAGGTGAAGCCTGAAAGACAAACACCTCTTTGCTACAATTTCAATGAGAATGTTTGTACTTGTAATGACTGTAAATTTTTTCATGCTTGCAGCTATTGCGGACACTTTACGGGTCACCGAACGCTGTCATGCTCACTCTGCGGTTCGAACAGTCACCCAAAGTTTTCTTGTCCACGCCGCACAAAATTTCTAAAAAATAAATAAACACTCCGGTTAACACCAAGGAGCTATCTAAACCTCTGGAAAAGCATCCAAATCGCTGTTTCGTGTCTTACCTCATTCTAGGGCTCACGCATGTGTTTCTAGCTGGTCTTTCCTATCTGCCACTTTCTCTTTCACCTGTCAAAACTTTCAGTCGGCTATCAAAGTTCCACAGGCTGTAGATGATCTGATGGGGGAAAGAAATAGAGAAGGGGTACATGATCGGACCTTTCGATCAACCTCCCTTCAAACTTTTCCGCATTAACCCTTTAGGAGTCGCAGTTAGGAAATACTCAGGGAAAAAACGTCTAATTATTGATTTATCCGCTCCCCACTCCACCCTAGGGGTTCCAAGCATTAACAGTTTAATTCCCTCAGAACCTTTTTCCCTGGCTTATTCCACAGTGGACAACGCAATCAAACTCATTAAATTAGCCGACAGAGGAGCATGGCTCAGTAAAGCAGACATTACTGACGCCTTCAAAATCATGCCCTTACACCCCTCTCAGTGGCATCTTTTTGGGGTCAGTTGGCGAGGAAAATTTTATTTTTCAGTTAGACTCACCTTCGGGTGTAAAAGCAGCCCAAAGATATTCGATACACTGTCTGAAGCACTCTGCTGGGTCTTACTAAATAACTTCAAACTACCATTCGTTCTTCACCTGTTGGATGACTTTCTGCTTATCGACTTTCCAGATGCCAACCCATCGCGCAGCATTAATTCCCTGGTTAAAGCATTCAATAAATTCGGCATTCCTCTTGCAGAAGGAAAAACAAAAGGCCCATCTCGTGTCCTCGATTTTCTGGGGATTATGCTAGATTCAGTGAAAATGCAAGCATCTCTTCCGCTAGACAAACTAGAAAGGATTAGAGGTTTCATTAGAACTTATTCCCAATTATCTACCTTAACAAAAAGGGATCTTCTTTCTCTGCTGGGCCATCTCAATTTTGTCATGAGGATCATTCCCCAAGGTCGTTCCTTCATTTCCAGACTTTTAGATCTGTCTAAAACGGTCGAGAAAATGCATGACACGGTCAGATTAGATGAAGGCTGCAGGTCCGATTTAATATTCTGGTCTAAATTATGCGACAACTGGAACGGCATTTCCTTCTTCTACGAAGAAGATATCAAAACCTCAGTCAAACTACAATTTTTCACAAATGCAGCTCCTTCCGTTGGGTTCAGGGGGATTTTTAACAAACAATGGTTTGCAGAAAGATGGCCAAAAGAACTTAAGGAACTGGGTCCCTATATCCAATCGACAGCACTTATGGAACTATATCCTATAGTAATTGCTTGCTTATTATGGGCAGATCAATGGACTAGGAAAAACATCCTCGTTTTCTGTGATAACGAAGCCACAGTTAACATTATTAACAAGGGTCGCTCCTCCGTGCCTTTCATTAACCGTCTTATCAGGCGTCTAACCTGGGTCTCAGTTATGAACAATTTTACAATTAAAGCTACTCACATACCTGGGCTGGATAATAAAATAGCTGACTCTCTGTCTCGGTTTAATTTCCAGGAATTCAGATGCCTGTGTCCGGGAGCTGCTGCATCACGACTGGGCTGCCCGGACTTCAGCCAAACAGTCCTAGACTGAACGCAACATTGAAAAAATACCTCAAATCAGCCGCACACTACATGAGATCAGGGCTAGCTAAAACGACACTTAAAACTTACGACTCGGCGTGGTCGTCTTTTTCAGATTTCTGCAATGCTTTCTTGGTGCCTAAACTCCCAGCTAACATACCTATTATATGTGCTTTCATTACGCAGTGCTTCGAATCCAGAAAGCTTAAGCCTTCCACCATCAAGATTATGATCTCAGGCATTCAATTCCACATTAGATGTTTAGATCCTTCCTCTCAAAGCCTGTTACAAAATCCCTCCATATGCCTTCTCCTTAACGGGTTAAAAAAGGTAAGCCCAGCAGTTCCAGATAAACGACTACCGCTGTCTCTCTCACAGGTGCACACGATGGTGGATAAATTAAGATCAGGTCTTTTCACTCCGCACACAAACTTGCTTCTAGAAGCAATGTTCCTCACCGCCTTTTACGGATTCCTCAGAGGCGGAGAATTCACAATTAACACCAAAATATTCGACCCTTCACACGACCTCACAATCAAAGACATAATTTCACACAGATTACTTTTCCATCTATCTGAAACATTCCAAAACAGACAGAGATAATAACGGAAGTACTATCAACATTTCTAGAACCAACAACGGATACTGTCCCCGCACAGCTATGAACCGGCTGGTAAGCTCACGCAGTAAATTCAATCCTACAGATCCACTTTTCATCACAGAGAAAGGAGAAGCTATGTCCAAGCATCGGTTCGCCTCACGTCTCCGAACCGCATGCCTCCATTGCATGGACCCCGCGCTTTATACCAGCCATTCATTCCGCATAGGCGTGGCAACCACCGCAGCTGCAACAGTCTCCATACCCATGCTCAAAGCAATGGGTCGGTGGTCATCATCAGCGTATCAACGATACATTAGGCCTTCAACTCAGGATGTAATACTAGCGCAAAAAGCCTTGAGCAGCTCTTCCATATAAAAAAAAATAAAAATCTCGTAGTATCACGATACGCTGCTCCCCTACCCCTCATGCCAATCTCAGGGACATGCTGCTGCTTACTCGGGGCCAGCCGCAGTCCCTTGCAGCTTTTGTAAACAAAAAAAAAAAGGGAACTGCTGTTTTCTCCCGCTGGAGAGAACACCCTTTGGTGCTATAACTGCAGGGCCCTGCTGTTCTATCCCTCAGCGAGGGACGAACACCCCTCACTACTTAAAATTAAAGAGGGGCCTGCTATTCTCTCCCATTTAGAGGGGAGAATACCCCTCCGCTAGCCAGTAAGCTACATCAAGAATATCTCATAACATTGTCTTTTCTCTTTTGCAGGAATGGAACAAGGATGGTTTTGGGGGGTTCTTCTTCGGGCAAGTTAATACCTCTTATTATGTTTGGGGGGTTAATGTTGAAGCTCTTGTATGTTCAATTAATTTTGGAGCAAGAACCCCCATAAGTAACCATACCGCCAAAGATAAATTGTGTTCATTAAACTCAAGTAACTTGCCAAAGTGGTCCTGTCTGAAATCGAGTGCAGCGTTAGTTCAGTCAGGCCACGTGGGCATAGGCTGCGACCAGCTGATGCAGTCAGCTGTCAAATCGCTCCAATCACTACTATTCTCCTATTAGACACGGGACATATACACATGGCATTACTGCTCGGTAAGTATGCTCAAACTGCTCGCAACCCTCCCTCCCTCCCCATTTTAAGCATAAGCAGATTACTGTGCACCTTCTGGTTGTCGTCTTCTTTTGTTTCAGATCACTAAGGCTTCCAAGTCCCGGCTACCATGGACCTCACTGCTGAGAGACTCTCATCCTCATAACCAAACTACAGTATAGAAGTTCCACTGCACATATAGCCTACACGATTACCACCGTTCGCTTTTAAAGACATTTCTAAGTGTCTTAATTGTATGTATTTCCAAGCTGATGGTTCCGGGGGTTAATGTTAAAGCTCTTGTATGTTCAATTTATTCTGGAGCAAAGAACCCCCATAGGAACCATACCGCCAAAGATAAATTGTGTTCAATAAACTCAAGTAACTTGCCAAAGTGGTCCTGTCTGAACTTTGATTAACACAGTCGCTCAACATGTTGAGGGACTAAAACAACAATTCGGCCGTTATTTCACTGAGGATTTCAGTTCAGTTGCTTGGGTCAGAGATCCCTTCAGTTGCCCAGGAAAAGACCTTCCAGTTGACATGGGGGAGCAGTTAGTCGAATTAAAGAGCGACTGTCACAGTCTTCAGCGGGTGTGCCCAGGAGGGCCACCAGATGACTGTGTTCTGGGAGCACATGGCTTGTGTTGTGTTTGTCTGTTGCCATGTGCTCTCTCCTGTCTAGTGTCTGACCCCTCCCATCTTGTTACCTCGTTATTGTTTAAGTTGCTCCACCTGTGTCTCCCTCGTTAGCCTCCTCGTTTGGTTCCTATTTATTCTCCTGGTGTCTGTCATCCTGTGCTGATCCGTCATTTCTCATTGTGTGTGTTATGTGTCTGCATGGAGTGCAGTTTTGAGCCTGCCTGTCTGTTTTTCCCCCTCGGGGTGGTTTGAGTTTGTTTTTTTCATTTTTTACTAAAATAAAAGTACCATTTCTCCAGTGATTGAGTCCTCGCTTCATCTCCCCGCATGCAGCGTGACAGAGATACCTCTACAGCTCTTCCTCTCTGCCGTCATTTTGGTTGAGCGTGATGCCTGAATATCCTCAGTTATCTGACACCGCCGTAAAATTACTTCTTCTATTCGCCTCAACTTATCTGTGTGAGGCCGGGTTTTCAAAATTGACGGCTTTGAAAACAAAGTACCGAAATCGGCTAGTTAGTCTAATTAGCATACCCATACCTTTCATTTCAATTTTGTGCATACAGTAGAAAATGACATACTTAAACTTAATTATTTCATTTGATGACTTCTAGATTATAGTCCTAGTCATGGTCTTTTTCAAAAGACATTTAGGCACTTTTTGAAGAATTAAAAGCAAGCAGTAATGTAACTGAAATTAAAACAACATTACAGAAGCTTAGATTTATTTTAAAGAAAATAAAGTAAAATTTAAATAAGCAGTTAACTCAAGCAAAAACGTTCCACAGTGTCATTGTTGCCAGTTAAGATGTTCTAAAAAGGTTATTTCAAAATACTGCATAAACATCACGGTTGTTAACTTAAACACTATTTTTTTCTGCTCCTCTTCTTTGCATCGCTTCCTGCATTGTGCCCCTGATAATTTTCTTTTTTCACTAATTTTTTAGAAATTATACTTTAAGAGCACATACATGGCAAAGATATTGTTTTAACTTCGTGCGCCATGCATAATTAATGTGTTATGATGATGTATTATAATTACGTCATGACGCAAAAATTGTTTAAATTAGTCCAACATGACATGTCAAATCTTATGATTTTTCGTTGATGTCAATTTTATTTTAATCAGTTCGATGATCGATCAGTACTAAAATTATGATAACTCTCAGAAATAATTTTGCTTAATATATGGGTGACCAAAAAACTTCTGACCAAAAAAAAAAAACTTTCGTGAGGCACCCCCATAGACTGTATAAAAACATAGACGTAGTGTTCGTGACGTCACCCATAGGTTTCCAAAGAGCGTTTTTGAAGCCTAAAGTAGGCGGAGCCGCAGAGCTTCACCAAACGTGCGCGATAATCGGAAATGGGCAAAGAGGCGGGAGCTGGTTGACGAAACCACGCCCACTTAGCTCGACGGTTGTTTTCATGTTACGGACTGACTCCCTATTGGAGCCAGCCTCTAGCGGCCAGTCGATGAATTGCAGTTATAGTCATTCCGTGTTGGTTTCACGAGAGAGACCGGATGGTTGCCGCTTGGGCGCCCCCCAGTCATTTTGCTATGCCAGGGGCCGGCCCTGATAGTACTGCATATTATTTAAGGCGGATAGTATGCGAACGCTTGTAGAATGCAACCAACCAATGAAATGCAACATGTTTTACACGTAAAATAATACTTACACGGTATTTAGTTTACAAGTTACAACCTATAGGCTACTTTAAGTTCTCTTGTTCAAAGTAGTTGCAATTTTCAGAAACATTCTTGATAATTTTTGGCCATGTTCCATAACTATCTAGCTGTAATGTTACTCTAGCTAAGTGTGCATATATGTGTGCAAGAATATATATATTCTTCTTCTTTTGAAAGTGAAGTTTAAAGGTTGGATTAGAGATGAGATAGCCTTCTTACATATTTACATGAATGTCTGTATGTCTTCATCAACAATTTCCATCATGTACCATTATTACACATTTTGAGAAGATCAGGCTGAAAACATCTGGCATGTTAGACAGACAGGAACTCAAGAGTTTGTCAAGTGTGAAACCACACAAACTACACACACACACACACACACACACACACACACACACACTATCATGGATATAAAACAGGCAATTTTCTCATCTTTTGGTTTGAGGAGTCGTTGGCGTCCCTCTGAGTGGCTGACTTTTCTGATCTCCTGAACTCCTAAAAAAAACTAAAAGAAAAAACTGACATCTGACAACAAGAGAGAACAATATTCTCAGGTAAATTTGGTGTTCACATGAGAGGTCAATGTACATATTGCTTTCTATTATACTGGTTTAGTATTTGTGAAACACTGTTGTGTTTCTTGTCTTTCAGCATCTGCTCTTCACTAGATCTACAAGATCATCTGAGGGATCTGATTGAATCAAGATGCTGCTGATCACTGAAGCTCTTCTTCTCCTCGTTATAGCTGCTCTAGGACAGGTAAGCTTGTGTTCTAGTATGAATATTACAGACATGAATACTGATGATTGATTATTGTGATTCCTGTTGCTGCAGGATCACAGAGCAGCTGTTGAAGAACAGATATTTTCACTGGATATGGCAAAAAAATCAGTTGATGATCAATATAAGGGCTGTAGAGAGAAAATGGCAGAAAAGGTGAAGACGGTATTTCTAAACAAGGAAATGAATAACTCACCTGGTTTTAAAAATGCTTGGAAAAAAGGTGTAGACTTTGTCAAGACCCAAAATGACAAGCTGACAAAGAATCATTCAATCGCTATTTATGTGTACAGTGAGTGTAATATATATACACTTTTTAATAATGACACTCGTTCTGGTAAAAAATGGTACAAAAACGAAACATACAAATGGTATTCACTTCACTTTCTGTTAACAGAAGTGATACAGATTCTGAAGAAAACACAAACGAAATGTTATTCAACTTTTCGTGGTACCAAAGCTGAATTTGATAAGCATGTCCTGAACAAAGAAGTTCGTTTTGGCCAGTTTGCTTCTTCCTCTCTTGTTCGTAAAAAAGCACAGCGTTTTGGAACTGTATCTTGTTTTGAAATCCACACTTGTGAAGGTGCTGATGTGTCAGAATATTCTAAGTATCCTCATGAGAGAGAGGTGCTGATTCCTCCATATGAGAAGTTTAAAGTCACTGCTGTCAGGACAAAAAGAGATGAGAAAGATCTCTGGTGTGACACTGTGTACACTTTAAAAAACACTGGAAAAACAAGTAACCTGAACTGTGCTCTTTTCAGGAGACCAACCAAGACCATAATGAAGTAATGTGTTGTGCGCTGAACAAAATGCTTAAATTCAAATGATAAAATCATGTACAACAGTTCTATATATAGATTGTTTTTCTCTCAGTTTTGTTCAATAATTCTTTGTTGGAAAACACAATTTGTTTACATAACTTCAGCATAATGAAATAAAGTTACTTTTATGTGACCCAATTCAGTGGCCTTTACGTGATTTTATGTTTTTCTAAAACATTTCTTTGTTTATACTTACACATTTTTGCTGAACAATTTTAGTGCTTGCTAGCAATATCATAGCCACCAATACAGCTTACAGCAAAACATTTTTATCAATACAAAAAAATAGATTTTTTGCTTCTTGTTGAATTTAATTTGTTTCAGTAAACATAAACAGAAGTTCAATAGACTTAAATATTTTAAAATAAAAACTGACTTAATATTTATTCGCTTAATATTAATCAGGAGACTGAGAAGAGCTCCTGTGATGTTGGAGTTTTTGTGGTTTTCATTGTGCAGAAGAGTGACGCTTGTGGTTTTGTTGTGGGCAGCTTTACTAACACCATGATGCTTTACAAAATGAGCAATGATGAGTCTTCATCTCACTACAGTAAGTCACAAATGTATTAGTAGCTAGCAGTTAAATAAAATGGATTGATTTAAGTAGTACATAATTGAGAAATTCTAATCAATTCGGTTTGTTCAACAAAACATTTACTTATTCAAGTCTTCTTTCGTGAACTTTAGAAAGCTTATCTCAGTTTGATTAAGTTCACTGAACATCTTCTGAGTGTATGCATTTGAAAAATATGTAAGGATTTATACATGAGTCTTACTCATCTTAGACAGACAGGAATTCAAGAGTTTTTTTCCTACTTGAAGCCACACAGACCAGACCTTCACAAGTGCTGCTTTATCAGAGGAGATGAGAAGATTCACTCTTTCAACTCTTACCTATTCGAGCAGCGTATTAGAGACGTGTCTCTGGTACAAGAAATAGTAGGTGAGTCTTTACTCACTTATTCATTCGTGTTGCCAGATCTTGCTAGAACAAAAGCACAAACAAGAACAACTTCATAATAAACCGAAATAAATCCAAATACTTAATATTTAAAATATGACAAAAATATTGTGACCCACAAATGCCCACTTTATAAGTCCATAAACCAGATCGTTTTGTGAGCTTTGCACAAACAACAAGCTCATAGACATAAAAAAAGAGGACATGGCAACACTGCATGAGAAGTGCTCTGCAGAGCATGGCTATACCAGGTGACTCCAAACTCGGT
>JADLZN010010139.1:0-16161 GCA_018155175.1 Sinocyclocheilus anophthalmus
ATGTTGTTCAGGGTTGGCATCATCTGAGGTCCACTGAGGGGTTGCATCATCTCTTCTCATGTGTTCTGGATCCAGACTGAAGCTTGTGTAAATCCTAATTACCACGGGATGTTAATCACGTGGCAAAAGACAGAGAAACAAATAAAAACATAATTAGCGTAGCTGCTGTCCCAACCAAGCAAAAATGATTTGTTTAAACCAAACTAACGAATAATAATGTGCATATGATTAGATATAACTGCAGTAAAAGATTATGAATGCAGTAAAAGATTATGAGATGCATTATTTGAATGCTTGGCCAAGAGATGTGTCTTTAATCTAGATTTAAAAACAGAGCGAGTGTGTTTGAGCCCTGGACATTATCAGGAAGACTATTCCAGAGTTTGGGAGCCAAATGCGAAAAAGCTCTACCTCCTTTAGTGGACTGTGATATCCTAGGTACTACCAAAAGTCAAGAATTTTGCGACCTTAGGGAGCGTGATGATTGGAGCGTGGTAGAAGGCTAGTTAGGTACGCAGGAGATAAACCATTAAGGGCCTTGTAGGTAAGTATTAATATTTTGTAACTGATACGGAACTGAACAGGTAGCCAGTGCAGAGACTGTAAAATTGGGGGAATATGATCATATTTTCTTGACCTGGAAAGGACTCTAGCAGCTGCATTTTGGACTAACTGTAGCTTGTTTATTGAAGATGCAGGACAACCCCCTAGCAGTACATTACAACAAAAAATTTTTGAAAGGTCCAGGTTAGAGGGCAATGAATGCATGAACTAGGCTTTCTGCATCAGAATACAGGAATTCATGTTCGTCACTTGGCATGTTTAATATGGAAGACTGCCGTTTTGTAAATGGGAAATATGATTTTCAAAAGCAAGGTGGCTATAAATATAACCCCCAGATTTTTGACCTGTAGAGGAAGTTAAACCGTGCCTCAGGTATGTTGAAATGTAATCACGAGATTCGGCGTACTGGTCTTTTGGTCCAATAAGTAATATTCTTCTTAATCCGAATTTAATAGGAGAAGGAATGTGATAAAATTATTGGTCATCCAATTTTTTACATTTTTAACACACTTTGTTAGCTTGGATAATTTAGAAGTTTTATCTGGTATTGTTGAGATATATAGTTGAGTATCATCGGAATAACAGTGGAAACTAATCCCGTATTCTCTAATAATATTACCAAGTGGCAACATGTATATCGAAAATAGCAGCGGACCTAGGACAGATCCTTGTGGCACACCATACCTTACTGGTGATAATTGAGATGATTCCCATTTAAATACACAAAGTGATAACGATCGGACAGGTAGGATCTAAACCAACTTAAAGCCTGCCCTTGAATACCCGTAAAGTTTTGTAATCGATCTATGAGAATGTCATAATCTATAGTATCGAACGCAGCACTAAAATCAAGTAAAACTAGCAATGAGACACAGCCTTGGTCTGATGCAAGAAGCAAGTCATTTGTAATTTTAACAAGTGCAGTTTCTGTGCTCTGGTGGGGCCTGAAACCTGACTGAAATTCCTCATAGAGATCATTTTTTTGCAGAAGGAGCACAATTGAGCAGAAAACTTTTTCTAAAATTTTAGACATAAAAAAAAGATTTGAGATGGGTCTGTAATTTGCAAGTTCACTAGGATCTAGTTTTGGTTTCTTAATAAGAGGCTTAATAACCGCCAGCTTTAATGTTTTTGGGACGTGACCTAAAGATAACGATGCGTTAATAATATTGAGAAGCGGTTCTTCTGCTACAGGTACAAGTCTTTCAGTAATTTAGTGGGTACAGGATCTAACAGGCATGTTGTTGGTTTAGATGCAGTGATAAGTTTATTTAGCTCTTCCTGTCCTATATTTGTAAAACACTTTAGTTTTTCTTTGGGAGTGATGAATGAAGCCAAAGTACTAGATGCTGTAGAATCTAAATTTGTTATTTTATTTCTGATGTTATATATTTTATCAGTAAAGAAATTCATAAAGTCAATACTATTAAACTGTGAGGGAATATTTAAATCAGGTGGCATCTGGTTATTTGTTAAAGGGGCTTTCAGCTCGTGGAAGTTCACTAAAATGAACATTTGGTCAACATTTCATCCCCTCACACTCGCTCCAAACTGTATGTTGGGTACGTATGCAAAAAAAAAAGAAGGGAAAAAAATCTATATACCTGTGACAGTAAATAGTACCATTTTTCTAAATCTTCTGTATTCAGTATAGGAGAGAAAGACAACTCATAAGGCTGTACTTTCTGGTACGGCAGGGGGAGTTGAGTAAATGATCAAAAAAAATTTTTTTGGTGTGTTTTTTTTTGTGTGGGTGAACTATCACTTTAATGTTTGACTTTGTCATAAAAGTTATAACTCAAGGTATGACATTCTCAATTTTTGATTTATTCATTATTTAAAATATTACTACTTTAATATGACTTTATTCTTGTAATTTTGTCTACTTTAATATTGATGTCTATTCTAGTAAAAGTCCAATTTCAAAATTACAGCTTTATTCTCAAAATGTACGTTTTTTTTTTCCTGGTCCTAGGAATTCCCATGCGTAAATGTAATGCAAAGTTCTCCAAACATATCATTATGAGTCGTGGTGGTACTATTCCCAGTTTCTTAGCGTGCTAAGGAACGATAAATGCGAGTCTCAATTTGCCTTCATGTTAAAAGTTCAAGTCAAATATTCATCCTTTGCCTGAATCACATTCCGATTTTTTGTGCTCTAGAGTCGAGCGTGTTGGTATCAAGTCAAACAATGTGTGCATCTGTTCAAAGAGTCAGAATAAGATGGGTGAAACTCTTTAAGAAAAGCCTTTTTTGATTGCTTCAGATGCAGACGTTCGTCTCTTGGAACAGAACAGAGCTGTCGCAAACTCCATCTTATTTACATTTTCTTTTTTTTTCCACCCCACACACATACGCTGCACTGTTCCAGAAACGCAAAAGGGAAGGGAAAAGAGCCCAAAAAAGAGTGTCTTTCAATGCCAAGGTGCCAGGGCCTTCTTTTAAGCCGTAAATGTTCTGACGCAGGAGAAGAGAAGGCGATAATGAGAGCTGAGCTCCTTTCCAAGACGTCCGTATTGTTTTAATTGTTCGAGCCACATAACGGAAGAGAAGCGAAGTCTCTGAGCCGCAGCGCCAGCATTTAAAAAAAGAACAAACCTGGCTTTTTCCAATGTGTTGGAGCAATTATGTACAAACCCTGTAATTATGTATCTTTTTGAAACATGTAAAGCTGTATGGAAATGAGTCTGGGCCGATTTAACTCCACCTCCCACCCCACCGGCAATGCATTGTTTGATATTTCAGACAGTTTTGGAGAAGTAATGGGGACTTTTAAGTCAAGGTTTTGTCTGAGCATGTGCATGTACGAATGTGGGTGTGAGCGCGCTGAGCTAAAAGGGGAAGCTTTAAGCCGTTTATTGCGGGAAACGGCGAGAAAGCGCTACAAAAACACACCCCACGTGAAACTCCTTCCCTTCCTCATGCATCGTTGTCTCTTTCCCCTCCCCCTTTGCGCGCAAGGTACCACCCTTAATTAAGTCTGCTGGGGTTTAAAAGTGTTGAATCTTGTTTAAAGGGCACATCTCAGCACATTTAGAGGACCGCACAGGTGCACGCGCAAGCATGGTAATCGGGCCATCCGCTGGCATTTGAGTGGAAATCTTATTTTCAGACAGATTCACCCCCCACACACACAGACACACACACATTGTTTTCCCAGACGATTTCTGAAAAGGGTTTGCAGCGTGTTAGAGCTGAGCAAGCTGGCGCCCCAATTTGTTCCCGGCTGAAGTGAGCATATCTTCTGCTCAGCACCTCGGTTTAGTGCAATTACCATCGTTAATCCTTTCAGAAAGAAATTCAATTACTTTTATCAAGGTTATTTCATACTTGATAGACAGCGCTGATGCGAGGGTGCAATGAAAGCAGCCGTTTTGTGTTTCTGGCCAAATAATTGAGCTACGCTTGCTCTTCCAGGAGAATGGTCTTCCCAGAACCACGACAAAGCGACTTGTAACAGCTCTATGAGCAACCAATAATGGGGACATTATTCCGGTTCACCAGGAGCTAAGCACCTGTTACGGCTCTTCAACGCAGAACCCACCCTGACATTTCAAATTTTCATTTTCAACATTGATAACAGCTTATTGACAGGAGTCTACGCCGGTAAACCGACGAAGGCTCCTTAAATGCACGCAAAGTGGTGAGATTAAAATCAAATAGGTGTTTAGGTTTTCTTTCTCCCCCATTTCTTCATTCCCTCCTTTTTCTGCATTCGTTCCCTAGACCCTCTCTCAGGAAGAGCAGTGGAATCTGGGTAGCTTCCCCCTCCCTTCCGCACCAATTACCCCTAGATGTATTTTTTTTTGGAGTGAAGCCAGATAATTGTGTAATTATCTGACTGAAATGGGAAGTCTAATGTGTTAAAGTGGGGTTTTTTTAAGCCGTGGTGTATGGCAGGGCCAACCTGAGAGGTGGATGCTCAACCAAATTGATAAGTGATGAGATAAGTCTGACTCGACTGAATACAGCCAGGACCACCAATTCCACATTGGAGGACGGCTGGGAGCCAGCGAAATTGAGACCCGGGAGACCCCCAATCCTATATTCGGCTTTATATATATATATCTCTATATATATATATATATATTATATATTATATTAATAATAATAATTTAATCTTTCTCTTTATTGTGCTCATTAAATAGTGAACACTATGTAAATAATGATTGTGACCTCTAAATCTCTAAATAGCTAAACCTGAGTAATATAGCAATAACAATCAGATGATGACTCCATTGCTTTAATCGATGAATAAAATAATGAACAAACTATCAAAACACTAGAATTCTCATCAAGTAGTACAATTGAAGGTGGCAATTCAGACTTCAATCAGGACAATCATAACCCTCAATTTCAGCATGATTGAAACTGCTGGTCTTTCCCACTTTCATTCCTGTCTTTTATTTTTTTTTCCGAACACTGAGGCTTGTCATTTGTGTGGAAATACTCGCTCTGCCTTACAAAACTACGAATTATTGCCCACCCCAAAACAAGCGTTTCAAATTTGGCAGCAAGATACGAGTTTAAGAAACAGTAAGCAGGATTTATATTGAGCTTATTTTTGTAGTTTCCCAGTTTTGAGTGCAGGGATTTTAAATGATAAGATTACACAACTTTATTTTATAAATCTGACAATTACAATTCCAAAAATAAATGAATAAATTTTATCATTTATTTATAATTTATATGCAATCATAGAGTATATATAACAAAATCTTACAATCTGCAAAAAAATATTTTATTTCTTTCAGATATTGCTTTATATTGCTATCTAATGCAAGTCATAAAATATCCTAATATACATATATAAAATGAAAAATAATAAATGTCAATAGCACACCTACATTATAATTCTACCTACTAGACGTAAATAAAATTATTTATTTGTAGATTGTGTGTGGTGTAGATATACTAATATTATAGTTTTTTTTTTTGGTAGGTATTTGCATTAAAAATGGAACTCAATGTAAACATGCAATAAAACACACACACACACAATTTTAATTTTAATTTGCATGCACAAGACTTCACTGAACATCTTTATCATACCCGATATGTATTAATGAATATTGATCCTCCACTTGACAAAATCTGTTTACAAGCGAGATGCATTAGAGCCGCATGTTAAACCAGGTGTGAACAGTCGTCATGTGCTCACTGCAGTCTGTCTGTCTGTCTGTCTGACTGTGTTCAGATAGTAACCTGAGACTGTTTGTGAGCAGAGACGGAACGACAGCGCTGAGCGGCATCCAGCTGGGAAACAGGTGATTCCACACAAACACGCCACAAAAATACAGCATCAAGAGCTGAAAAACACAAAACACGCAAACTCACTGATCATACTCTGTGTTGTGTTCACAGGGTCTCTGCCGGTGTGTATGAGCCAGTCGTCATTGAAAGCCATTAGATTTACACCCCTGCTGCTCCTGTTTTATCACTTCATCAAAATACTGGAAGAATCACACAAATCTATTCCAGTCACCTCTTGCATTAGATATTTCATCAATCTAAATTACTCCAGACAAGCGTTTAAGTGCCAAACCACGGCAGGTGCCTGAAGCAAACCACCAGATTTAGCTGAGTATCGTGATGCTGCACAACACAAGAACATTTTGATCTCATATCTATGGAAGCCTGTTTTCTGATAAAAGAATTAAAAAGGTAATTGCTACTTTTTATCTCACAATTCAGAGAAAAAAGTAAGAATTGCAACATGTAAGTTCAAAACCGCAAGATATAAATTCAGAATTGTGAGATATAAACTCACAATTCAGAGAAAAAAAAAGTCAGAATTGCGAGAAAAAAGTCGCAATTACCTTTTTTATTTTATTTTTTCCATGGTGGAAAGAAAAAACAGAATTGCGAGACATACATTTAGAATTGTGAAATGTAAACTCAGAATTATGAGGAAAAAAAGTCAAGTCTGAGTTTATATCTTGCAATTAATTTTTCCTCTCAGAATTCTGAGTTTGCATCGCAATTTTGGAACATTGTTTGCAATTTCTTGCTCTTTTTTACAAATTGTGAGATAAAAAGTCTCAGTTACCTTTTATTATTTTTTTACTCCATGTTGGAAACAGGCTTCCATTCATTCCACTGAGTGCAGCTACCATTCATGTTGTCTGCTTCCATGCATACTGTATGTGTTTTGTTGCTCGTCTGTTCTTCCGTTCACACTGTCTGTACTTGTGGTGTTTTGGCTGTTGTCGGGAGTCTGATGCATGTTTTTTCCTTGGCGCGACACTACGTTTTGTTCTGATTGGGCTCTTGAGTGGGCTTTTCCTGAGCACCATCCGGTCTGAGTGTCTGTGAAGGACCAGAGATAGGTCACTGAGCCACAGCACGGCTGGTTCCTCGCACCATTTAACCTGTTGCTGTGGGCAACACAGAACCCGCGGGCCTACAGGGTTTTATAAACAGTTCAATGCACTTTAAGAATCTCCGCCAAAACGGTCCAGTCATATTGTAGAAAGATAAAATGTGAAACCTATTTTTGGATCATAAGTAATAGTCCCACCCAAAAAAATGAAAATGAACCTGTGCCTCTGCCACCAAGATTAGGATGATTGTTTGCTTCATCCATTTTATTTTCATTCCATCACCCTCACCATTTTGCAGTTTTTTTTGGATTGCACAGTGTAATTATTTGTAATGCCCACACAATATTCCCATTATTCCTTTTCCCACTATTATTTTCATTACCCTTTTTTCATTTTCATTGGTTTTCTGTTCAATGCCATATTTGAATTAGCGTAATATATCAATCATATGTCACTATTAGTAAGGCTTTATTATATGTGTATGATATGTCTTTTGTTTATATGTTTGACACATTATTATTAGTGTTAGGAGTGTGTGGGGGTGGGGTGTTTGGGTTCATTTGTATTTTATTTGTGGCAGGGCAAGAAGGTGGGTAAGGGACTTAAGGTAAAAACAACCAAAAAACACACAAATCTTAATAGACTAATAGAGTATGGCGTTTCATCTGTAAACGCTTCGGGTCGTTGTGGGGTCATGGTATAGAGTATATGACATGGACGTAGGGTGGTGCTCGTGGAGATTGCAGGTGGAGCTGTGTCGAGCCGCTCAAGACGTGTTTGTGGGGGCCAGCAGCGCTGTGCATTACAATAATACAGTCGATGACCGTGAGTGGTGGGACTAAAGTACCGGGCTCTTAGGGTAAGACAGGTTATTGGTTTGGCACACGGGGGATGGTAGTGGGGGTGGGGGGGAGGGCTCTAAATGCAGGACTGATGGCTGTTTGATTATTCACAATATCATAAATGATTCCAACCACTGCTGGTTCACATATCGCTGACAGGACAGTAAAGTTGGCCTTTATCATTGTGAAAGTGAGTTTTACGGCCCTCAGGATGGGTCAGGATCTGCAGATCCGCCTCTTGAAATCATCAAACTGTGGCTGATTTTTCCAATACAGAGGAACTCCACACATCCTCAGATTTCCCAGAACCAGCTGGCTGGTTATTTTCCTTCGTAAAACAATCCCTCGAGACAAATTGTGCTGGAGTTTTACAGTAAGACATGCTTCAAGTGCACTTGATAAGCTGTGATCGACTCTTTCAGCTGCGTACGGTGCTGCTCATATGAACTGAGTGCTTGTATGAGTCTTTTGACTGCTTTATTCATATATTTCCATTGTTTTTAAGCTTTTAAATAGGAGTTCTCTCATTTATTCTAATGTGAATGTACTCCAGATTGGCATATTAATTTTAGCACTTGCTAAATCATGATGCACAACATTAGCACTAAACACTATACTTAGGATCATACAAACTGAATGACGTTCATCTGTTCAGCACCAAACACCGAGATCTTTACATGTCCTCTGGAGTGAGTTAAAGAGTACAAAATGCACAAGCCCTTCATATCTCTTGCAAATAAGCTAACATTTTAATGCTATATTAATGAGATAGACCTATAATTTCAATGAAATTCACTTGTATTTGTATGTAGTGCACTATTTTTGTGAATCTCAAATGTGCTTTTAATAAAGTTTAAACTGTTTTACCCATTCTGCTTTGTTGTCATTATGAAGGTTTGTTGTACTGATGGACTGATTAAAATTAAATGATCCATTTTGTTTATATCTTGTAGCATTCAATCAGCCCCTGTTAAAACTATTTTAATTGTTAAACCCAATTAACAAACATGAGTTCATTTAAGGGTCATATGATGCGATTTAATTTTTTCCTTTTTCTTTGGAGTGTTACAATCTCTTGGTGCATTAATTAGATCTGTAAAGTTGCAAAGACTAAATCGCAAATCCAAAGAGATATTTTTTTTATAAAAGTTAAGAGTTAACCACGTCTACCTAAAACAGCTCGTTTTAACACGCCCCACATGTCTACGTCACTATGTGGGCAGATTTGCATAACGCTGCCCAAATGTTCACCAAAGAAAGAAGGCGTAACTTTTATCTTGTTGTAGTATTGTTGTTGCCGCCACCGCCATGTCTTGAAGGCGCTGTGTGCTTTCGTTGTGAAAGCGAAACTTCTTTGTTTGGTCTTCCAAAAGAGGACCATATCGCTTCGTCATGCCTGGAGCTGAGCCTTCGGGTCGCTGAGGAATCATCGACTTCGTGCGGGATCCCGATCGGCGTCACCGTGGACAGCAGATTCACCTGGGTCGTACATGTGGTTCAATCCTCCCCGGTGTACTCTTGTGTGTTTCTTGTTGGAAGCAAACTACTTTGTGTTTGGTCTTCCCAAATGGGACACGCTATAAATCAGTGTTTAAGTTGTATTTACAACTCTGTTCCGGAACAGTTCAACCCAAATTATTCAGATGTGTGCAGCGCATTTTACTGTTTTCTGATCCTGGTAGAGTAGACTTCAATGTCGGCTGTTCTAACTCACAGACTGTAAAAGTACGTTTTTTATATTTAAAGAATGTGCCACTGACAATTCAAACGCGAGTTTAGAGCAGTGTAGAGTAGCACTTGTTGTATGTCATTTCTCCGATCACAAATGCAGAACTGGTTTTTTCATCGCTCTGGCCTGACAGGGCATCATTACAGTATGGTAGGGGCGTAACATTTTTCCGTCACACGCTTGAGGTATTCGGCAATCACAACACTCTGGATAGCTGGCCAATCACAGCACAAACCTCGCTTTTTCAGACCGATGAGCTTTGTAAAATCTACGTGTTTCAGAAAGGCGGGGCATAGCGGAGCATACAATAATGTACATTATGTGGAAAATCATGTGTTTTTTTAACTTGAAACCGCATAAACACATTTCTCGTAGGCACCAAAACCAAATACATGCTTTTGAGCAGCATCAGTCTGACGCTGGCGTGCTACATCTTCTCATGAGTACCGTAGCTGCTGTTCTACTCTGTTAAATAGCCCAAACACTAAATAAACCAGAAAACCCCCCCTGCTCTTGAACGCGAATACCTTCTAGAGCCTTATACTCGATGAATGCTGCTTTGTAAATGCCTAGCGTGAGTACACATGCGATTGTGTGGCCCCTCACGGGCGTGTCTCTGCTAAAATGGCGGGTTTCAGTGCAGGGGGACCTGGGGGCGGTGCGCGGGTAAACAATGTGACTCAGCAATGCTCAGAACCGAACACCTGTCCTAATGAGACTGATTTGTTTAGGGGATATAAAAGGAATAAGGTGGATTTTTAACTGATTATATGTATTCTGGATTACGTAATCAGATTAAAAAAATTAAATAAGATACTTGTAATTAGATTAAATTACATTTCAAAATACTCAGTTATTAATCTACTACAGTTATTTTTTATTGATTACATGATTACATATTATTCACATAATAGCAATAAATTATTAATATATGTTTGATTCCCCCTAATTCCTCTTTTTCATCTTTAAAATGTTCCTTTCTAAAATAGCCTACCACTTATATACACTCAGAAAGTGGGCTGTGCTGGGGGCATTTTGTGCCATGCACGCCAAACCAGGCAGTTGAGGTCAGAGGCTACACAGATTTGACCACGGGAGGGTCAAATCGGAGTGATAGTTTGGGGCAGGCGTACTGTGGTTGTGGCGCACAGGGCAACAACTACAGAGGTAGGACCACGTAGAGTTTATTTGAGTTATTACTCAGTAGGTTATTTAACCATGTATATAGTTTTGGAAGGCTTTTGTCTTTCAAACACATAAAATGCACATATTAATTTTATTTCTTATTTACATGTAATGCAGACATTCCAAAACTTTTTTGTCATCTGAACACCTTTCACCTAATATATTTACTTGAAGAACCCCGAGATATAAAAATAGAATATTTCAGTAGTCATATCTATAAAATAGTAATACATTTGCATGGTCAGCGGTTCTCGGAGCGTGGTTAATGGTCACATGACATCAGTTTTTTTAGTTGATGGAGCTATTTAAAAATTTAGTATTGTTAATTTACCTTATGATGATTTAATTAGGGGTTATAGCGGGTTCCATTAAACGCACAAACCCCCTGCATTTATTTTCCGACAGAAAGGAAACGAGAGGACAGGAGGGGCGGGCAAGCCCGGGCGGAATAAGGAGAGGCGCCGAGGCAAGGGTATGCAGGGAGTGGGGCGGGAGTAAAGCAGGGGGGCCGGGGGGCTCCGTGGGGGAGTAAAAGCCGGGGGGGGAAAGACTCGGTAAGCCATCAAGACAGCCGTGGGGATTCGTAGGGAAACTACAGGGGGGGCGGGGGAGTTGAGTAGTTAAGGTGAGCCTGGGAGCATATGCAGTTGGGGGGTTCTAGACACATGTAACGTCGCATAATGTCTCCAGTGAGTTCACAGCGTGTCAGTCAGCGAGTAGTTACGCTTCCGCCTGCTGCCGTCGGGCCGCTCGCTGAGCTGATAGCAGATCATACACCAAACACTGTCTTCTGGAGCCATCTGAACACCATTACTAGTCCTGAATGGCCGAAGCGCACATGATCCTACAGACACAAGAGAGGAGATGAGGACATCTGATCATTTCCATACGTCGCTGTGAAATACCGTAAAATATTACTGATAAACCAGAATCAGACTAGCTAATCGCGAATTAATTATTGTTGATCTATTCAGTCAAACGGGTTTGCAATAAGATCTGAAATAGTTTGCGATTCATTCGGACATTCATCACTCACGAGAGGGATTAACACACAGTCCCACGCATTATATTTGCAAGTTCGCATGTCGAATTTTGAGTTTTTTCTTAGAAATTCTGAGTTTAAATCTCAAAAGTATTTTTTTTCGCCATGAAATAAAAATACTAAACTTTTTATCTCGAAATTTCTACTTTTTAAAAAAATTTTTTATCTCAGAATTGTGAGAAACAAAGTCCGAATTGTGAGATATAAACGGAAGTGTGCAAGAGGAACCTTCGCAGGTTACTCTTTTATTTTACTTTTTAAAAACCGGTTGGGGGGGGGGGACGTATTTACCTCACAATCCATGCGCCAATGGCGCTATATGGTTTTGTCTCAGCGATCAGACTGCTGGTTTCGATTGCGTGATGCGGTGGGATTTAGCTCGAAAGGTGGGTTGGGGGTTCCATTTTTCCTAGGAATTCTTTACATCTCGAAATTCAGTTTTTTTTGTTGCCATGAAGAAAAATATCGCAAAGGTGTCATGTTGCGCTTCTATTATAGGTGAGTTTTTTGGAAAGAATGGCACCTATGTTGGCCCGATGGGATCCTAAGATTTAAGTATAATCTCAGTGCTCCCCATAAATTTTCTGGACTGCAGCTCACAAGACCCCACAGAGAATTATATTCATTTTGAAAATGCCTATGTGAGTGGAAGGTGAAACACGCTGTTTTCCGTGCATGTATTTGAAAGCAAATACTTCTGTTCCCGCACCCTTTTCCACAATCGGGTTTTGCAGGTGCCTTTCAGCTGGGACCGTCAGCACTCTGGGAATCTGGTTGGCTTTGATTATCAGTTGTATACGCGCTGAAAATCATGCGTTTAAGCCATAATCGGTTTGACTTAGAGATGGGTTTTCTGAGCGCACACAGCTGCAGCACGCGCACAGGAACGCTTTCACATGGCAGTGAGTATAAACTTAGTTCTCCTTTCCTGTCTTATTTCCTTGAAACTGTCAAATACACACAGATATATGTTCAAAACACCGCTTTACCGTATGTCTGGAGGTAAACGCTGGGAAAAAAATCGCATGTTTATAGTAGTCTGTATATGACGTAACAGCACGCCGTGGGAGTAAACGCAGATTAAGGGGCGTATCAATATAAGAAGATCCCCTCTTTACATCTGAGCGCTTCTGTTTTTTTCCCATGCTTGCAGAAAGCTACCAAACAAAGTACAGGTTGTCCCTTTCCCTTTCTGGTAATGCACTAGGGACCCGATTATAGCATTGAACACGGAAAAAATCTTCATGATATTCCCCTTTAAACCCAACTGGGAGAAAAAGAAAAGCGATTTGAGAGTGATCTACGCAAAATTGCGAGATAAAAAGTTACCTTGTATTATTTATTCAAAAGTATTTACACCATTTATGAATCAAAATCGTTTGTTTATCCGCGATGAAGCTTCTAGTTATGCTCGACGTGTGCACTTGTGAACGAGCAACGCATAGTTTGTTCAGTCACGATTATCCCATAGCCTACCCAAACTGTATCTAAAAGTTCCACAGTGAGGGTAACATTTTGGATGGGGCCCTTGCACTACTTCAAGGATAGAAACCCCTGGCAAGAGAGCGGGGGTGTCGGTTTGACGGTTGGTATTCACAGACTAGCACCCGTTTTCGGCTATGTTGGAGTGTAAGGTCACAAAATAGTAGTGCAAGATCAATGTTGGGGCTGTATGATCAGTAGGAAGGTGGTGTTGGGGGAATCCCGTGCACTGGTACATGCCACGGTGTTGCAAACTCACAAAGAACGTAGGCGCGGAGAGATCGTTGGGGAGATGCTGTACGCGTATCTGATGGACGTAAGCGGTCACACTGAGGCAGAGGATGATGAGGAAGATGGTCCCGGGACCCACGTCCACCAGCGCACAGGCGTTCGGGCACGCACAGGGACTCTCCACCCACATCTGCAGGGGCCCGTCTGCGCTGAAGCTCTGGCTGTGAGTGATGGAGTGATTCGGGCTGCACTGGTAATGAACCACAGTTTGAGGCTCGCTGTCAGGCAACACTGATAGAGAGACAGAGGTCACAGAGGTCATGAGGTCAAAATATATGGCAGATGTTCTCTGTTGCTTTCAGATAGCTTTAGATTTACATGAAATTGTTTGATGAATTTGTTTAATGATCCTGTGAAATTTCTTTACTGTGCAAGATTTGCTGCTTGCTATGGTTAGCCGGATTTTTATAGTTAACTAAAACCATTTTTTTGTTACTTGAAATAACCATGAACGGACATAAAGCTGAGAAAATATAAAAGAAATGTAACATGTTATTTTAGCTAGCACATTTCTAATCGTACTAAAAAGACAACAAAAAAGCCGGGGTCGGGTGGGGTACTCAGAAGCTAACCATGACAAAACTTTAACTCAACTGCCAAAGTGAAATCAAAAAGATAAAAAGAAAAGTCATTCAGCGATGCTGGTGAGACCAGTGTTTGACTTTTAGGTGGCATAATGACTCAAAACTACCTAGACACAGAAGGGGAAGGTCAGTGTTCAGCAGGGTTAAGGGGGGGGATCAAGAAAGACGGTGGCAAAATTGGTGTATCCATCTGTACAAGATAATATGTGGGGAATTAGAGGTGAATGTGCATGTATTGGGCAAGAACGAGATGTGTCTGGATCTGTGTATATAGATGTGGGTGAGGGGATCATGAGGACGGACTGCAATAGCGCAGTGCATGGCTTAGAAAGAAAAGCACTGACTGGGGTGTGTTGGGTTGCAAGATCCAAAATCTGTGTCGGAGATGCAGTGACTGTGTGGGTGCGAACACTGAACAAGAAGCGGCTAAGGCCTTGCAGGGAGGAAGATGACAGACATACGGAGACAGGGTCTGACGTATCGGGAGGATCACACGGAGAGGTTTGTCTGGGAAGCGGGAGAGCTGACGTTTATGCCTTCATTCGCCATAGTTCAAGTACATATCACGGAGAACCGTGGCGGCGTGAGATCTACCAAAACGCCATTATGGGCACGGTACAACTATATCAGGTATGCGGTCATCCCACGCAAGGGGACATCAAAGTCTGTCACGGGATCTGAGCAGAAACGGGTAGCGACCGGGAGAAAGCATTTAAAAGGGAGACGCCGTATAAGGACCAGGCAGGCCACATCGGTGCGGCGTGCTCTGAATTCCTCGGCGGAGGAGGGCAGAACACGGGCTGCAGACAGCGCACGTCCCGTTCCCCCGCGATGGCAGGGGTTTGATCGCGTAGGACCCACCGCAGCCGCCACGGGAGGCCAATCAATGAACCTAGCCATCCTCATCAGACATTTCACCCATTCACTTAATACACAGCGGTTTCAGCTCGGACGAGAACCGCTGCGTAGGCTAAGAGAAATAAACCAAGGCGAACGGAGAGAACCATCCCTTACAATTCACCACTCCTGAGTCTGACCACTAACTAGCACTCACACTGTCAGTTAACCCAGGATACTAATGCACATGACTTGTGCAGATTCCAGCACACTCTAGAACCACAACAGAACAGTTATTATACCAACTCTATTTACAGTTTAAATGATTACATGATATAACATTTTATTAAATAATTTTATATATTCAACTGTATTTACAGTTAGTAAAATATTACATATTATATATACATTTATGAAAATATTATAGTATAGATATCTAGTAGAAATATAAAAATGAATAGATGACGAATTTATTACAGTTATAAAGTGATTACATGATATATAACATTTTATAAAATATATTTTATATACTACAAACTGTTCGGGTGTGTTGGCGGGGAGTCCCCCACATCCTGGTAAGTTTCACGCGTCGGTGGGGTATATACAGTGGGTACGGGAAGTATTCAGACCCCCTTAAATTTTCACTCTTTGTTATATTGCAGCCATGTGCTAAAATCATTTAAATTAATTTTTTCCCCTCATTAATGTACAAACAGCACCCCATACTATCGGCGTCGTGAGTTACAGCACATAATGGCGTTTTACAGTGTTTGTCAGGAGGTTAATTAAAAAAGAAAAAATGAAATATCACATGGTCCTAAGTATTCCCTTTGCTCAGTATTTAGTAGAAGCGACCTTTTGATCTAATACAGCCATGAGAATCTTTTGGGAAAGATGCAACAAGTTTTTCACACCTGGATTTGGGGTCCTCTGCCATTCCTCCTTGCAGATCCTTCCAGTTCTGTTAGGTTGGATGGTAAACGTTGGTGGTCAGCCATTTTTAGGTTTCTCCAGAGATGCTCAATTGGGTTTATTCAGGGCTCTGGCTGGGCCGTTCAAGAACAGTCACAGATTTGTTGTGAAGCCACTCCTTCGTTATATTAACTGTGTGCTTAGGGTCATTGTCTTGTTGAAGGTAAACCTTCGGCCCATTCTGAGGTCCTGAGCACTCTGGAGAAGGGTTTCGTCCAGGATAGCCCTGTACTTGGCCGCATTCATATTTCCCTCAATTGCAACCAGTCGTCCTGTCCCTACAGCTGAAAAACACCCCCACAGCATGATC
>JADLZN010010140.1:0-36561 GCA_018155175.1 Sinocyclocheilus anophthalmus
GTACTATCCGTATGTTTACTACAAGATCGACTGCAACCTCCTTGAGTTCAAATAGAATGCAAATTCCAGTGCACCATTCCATCCTGCTTCACAGAGACTGTACCCAATAATTTATTAAACACTTACTGTTTATCTTTACTTTTTACCTCTCTGTTAGTACCTCCCTCTCACTGCCTCATTCCTTCATCATTCCTGCAGATCAGATTAGATTTCTAATAAGAAGTCTCAGAATCTCACAATTGGTTTAATTTGTTTACAAATGAAGGTTTTTCAGGGGTTTTAAAATCTGTCCTTCGAGGGCATGTGTGGTCCAACACTGAACACTCGTCTTTCGCTGAGCACATAATGGTTATGCATTCTGTTTTTAATTTTCTGTTGGTGCTTACTCTGTACCATGTGCAGGTAATGCAGTGATTATATTTAATTGTGTTGCTGAGAACCACTATGTTTGTGTTTGTCTGTGTTTGTACTTCTGCTGTGAGATTAAATGTATTTACTGTATGTTTGTGTTGGAAAAGGTGAAATACATGATCACATGCTGGATGTGAAGACCAATCAAAGTCAATAAAATTATAGCACGTAATTTTGTTTATTTAGTTTTATTGTTAGGGGTGAGGACCTTTATTCAAATGACTATATATGCACTGATTCTGCAGAATTATTGGAAGGAGATGACTGCTTTGAAACAAATCATAATTATCACTTTCTGATTCCTTACAAAAAGTACCATGGCAGCACCACTGTACAGTAATACCAGGGTACTTTTATGAAACATGAATTCAAGGGCAAATAAGGATGTCCAATATAAAATAAATATTAATTTAAAAAGAGATATATTTTAAAATATGTTAGAATTTGTGTGCGTTTTCATAGTTTTGATTTAATTATTTTTTTTAATTCCTCTTTTTCATGATAAAATAACATCAGGCTGAATGTACTAACATACTTTATATCTACTCAATAAAACCGACATAATATTAATATATATATTATATTTTTTTTTACAATATATATTTTAGTTCATTATGAATATCAGACGTTTTTTTACTCGTTATTTCTATTTGACCCCAACAAAACGTCTGTACAAAAAAGGTTAAAAAATATATACACTGAAATAAATATATTGAAATTGCCTATAGAAATGATTTTTGATAACTTGACTGATTTATAATATATGAAAAATCTTGTATTAAATTGGAAAATACAAAACAGAAGCACTCTCATCACTCCTGTGTGTAGCCTATGTGTGTGCTTTATAATATAGGCCTATAAAATATAAAGTTTTATTTGAACACGTTTTTGGTGCTAAAACATGCGTCTAAAACGTAAACGTATTCCTCTCTTGTTTGTTTTGGCGCAAATCGCCTCCACACAGTATCGCAATAAACTGATGACCTAAAGGATGACAAATCTCAAGTTTGGCAAATGCACGAGGCGCTCTCATTCACTCACAGCTGCGCGTGGGACCAGAGCATACACGCACGCGCGCGCTCGTCTGCAGCATTTCACAGCGCATGCAGCGCTCCATCTTATTTCAATGGGCTGCGGTGGGACTCGAGCAGATGCTATTGAACCGCGATATCATGAGAGCTGGACCAGAGAGACCGAATCGACGTGGCTTACCAATACTGATGCTGAAATCCCCAACGGCGTGACTTCTAAGAACCGCGTCGTGCGTGGAGAATCTAGCCATCTTATTAAAGACAATGCAAAACTATCAGGTATATGCTGTTTTTGCTAAAAGTAATAGGTTATAAAATGCATACACATACGGTTGAAAATAGGCTATAGGCTGTTTATCTGATTTAAATGCAAAAGTCTGTAGCTTTAAGATGCTGAGGTTTTATAGAGCTTGTTCTGAATTCAAATCAAAGTTTGTTTGGCTTGATTATTCTCTTCTGAAATGCCTTTTAGTCTTAAAATAGTTTTTAATTAAGCAAAAAGAAGCTTTTTGTGAAATATGATTGTCACTTCCTCTTCAGGTAGAGGCATGAAGGCCAGATCCTGTGGAGACGGAGGCAGACAGATGGTTAATGCAGGCACTCAATGTGGAAAGCAGGTTTTGACTTCCAGCACCTGCGCAAACCGTCAAAAAACATCCTGCAGTCATCATGAGGTTTCAGTCACTGAATATAAAACTGCCAGCTATTTATGAAATATTACACTTTTAAAGGTCTCATGCATAATTCTTCAAACTTCAGGGTTTTGACAATGTCGAGACATAGCAGACTGAAAGAACAGCTGTGTCAATGTTCGAATAACATTAAGTCTGATTTTCATTCGATATCTGGTGACGGCTTGTTTGTGTTTTACAGCACATAAGTGACTCAAAACACACAACGCACAAAAAGGAAAGTGCTCATTTTGAAGGGGTTTCATCTAATGCTGCTGCTCACCCAGGGGAGCCATGAGGGGGAAAAAACATCTTCGTCTGACACGGTGCGGAGGATACACTCTGAAACCCAGAGGAGTTCAGTGATATAGGAAACCATAAGCTGTAAAGAGAAATAGAGCTTCATAAGAGATGATATCCTATTAATGCACACTTATAGAAATATTATGCTTTGCTGAAGTTTTGTTGCAAAAATGGGTTAAAAAGATGCATCTGATCATCAGCATGGCAAATATATAGATTTTGAGTCAACACTGATTTCCTCATAGGAGTTACTGAGCAAAGCACATGTTCATAATGTTGCATATAGGAGTTATTATCGCTCACAACTACTTACATTGGGTACGGAAAGTATTCAGACACCCCTTAAAGTTTTCACTCTTTGGTTATATTGCAGCCATTTGCTAAAAATCATTTAAGTAAATTTTTTTCCACATTAATGTACACACAGCACCCCATATTACAGAAAAACACAGAATTTTTTGACATTTTTGCAGATTTATTAAAATAAAAACTGAAATATCACATGGTCCTAAGTAGTCAGACCCTTTGCTGTGACACTCATATAATTAACTCAGGTGCTGTCCATTTCTTCTGATCATTCTTGAGATGGTTCTACACCTTCTTTTGAGTTCAGCTGTGTTTGATTATACTGCTTGGACTTTGATTAGTAAAGCCACACACCTGTCTATATAAGACCTTACAGCTTACAGTGCATGTCAGAGCAAATTAGAATCATGCGGTCAAAGGAACTGCCTGAAGAGCTCAGAGACAGAATTGTGGCAAGGCACAGATCTGGCCAAGGTTACAAAAACATTTCTGCTGCACTTAAGATTTCTAAGAGCACAGTGGCCTCCATATTCCTTAAATTGAAGACGTTTGGGACGACCAGAACCCATCCTAGAGCTGGCCGTCCAGCCAAACTGAGCTATCGGGGGAGAAAGGCCTTGGTGAGAGAGGTAAAGAAGAACTTAAAGATCACTGTGGCTGAGCTCCAGATATGCAGTCGGGAGATGGGAGAAAGTTTTAGAAAGTCAACCATCACTGCAGCCCACCAGTCGGGGCTTTAATGGCAGAGTGGCCCGACGGAAGCCTCTCCTCCATGCAAGACACATGAAAGCCCGCATGGATTTTGCTAAAAAACACCTGAAGGACTCCAAGATGGTGAGAAATAAGATTCTCTGGTCTGATGAGGCCAATATAGAACTTTTTGGCCTTAATTCTAATCGGTATGTGTGGAGAAAACCAGGCACTGCTCATCACCTGTCCAATATTGTCCCAACAGTGAAGCATGGTGGTGGTTTCATCATGCTGTGGGGGTGTTTTTCAGGACGACTGGTTGCAATCGAGGGAGAGATGAATGCGGCCAAGTACAGGGATATCCTGGACGAAAACCTTCTCAGAGTGCTCAGGACCTCAGACTGGGCCGAAGGTTCTTTTCCAACAAGACAATGACCCTAAGCACAAGGCTAAAATAACGAAGGATTGGCTTCACAACTCTGTGACTGTTCTTGAATGGCCCAGCCAGAGCCCTGACTTAAATCCAATTGAGCATCTCTGGAGAGACCTTAAAATGGCTGTCCACCAACTTTTACCATCTAACCTGACAGAACTGGAGATGATCTGCAAGGAAGAATGGCAGAGGACCCTCAAATCCAGGTGTGAAAAACTTGTTGCATCTGTCCCAAAAAGACGCATGGCTGTATTAGATCAAAAGTGTGCTTCTACTAAATACTGAGCAAAGTTTCTGAATACTTAGGACCATGTGATATTCAGTTTTTCTTTTTTATAAATCTGCAAAAATGTCAAAAATTCTGTGTTTTTCTGTCAATATGGGGGGCTGTGTGTAAATTAATGAGGAAAAAAGTAACTAAAATGATTTTAGCAAATGGCTGCAATATAAACAAAGCGTGAAAAATTTAAGGGGTCTGAATACTTTCCGTACCCACTGTATATGCATTTACTGGACATTACAAGGTATTTGTTTATTTTATATTTATTGGTGATTCAGTTTCATAGTAATTTTTTAATTTATTTTAGAAATAAAGTTGCATTATTTGCCTTTGACATGGAGAAACACAACAGACTAGCCTAACCAAGATGTGATTTTGTCCCATCTTAGTCCAGTGTTATTTTAGTACTAATGAGATATTATATTTTTTCATTTTTAATGTCTAATATAGTTTTTTTTAATTAATTATTATTTCAGTTTTAGTTATTTGAGTACATTTATTTTTTTACATTCTAATTTATTTCAGTTCAAATTGATTTTATTTCGCCTGACTTTTTTTTTTTAACCCGGCTTTTGCACAAGATTAAATGGGTCATATGATGCGATTTAATTTTTTTTTTCTCTTTGGAGTGTTACAAGCTGGAGTGGTGCATAAAGAAGATCTGTAAATTTGCAAGGACTACGCTCAAATCCAAAGAGATATTCTTTTAAAAGTTGAGTCAACCACGCCTACCTAAAACACCTTGTTCTAACACGCCCCCACATATCTACTTCACTATGTGGGAAGATTTGGCAATAACGCCACCCACATGTTCACGCAAAGAAAGAAGCCGTAACTTTTATTCTCACTGTAGTATTATTGACGCTGCTGGCGGGGGGCCGCCATGTTCTGAAGACGCTGTGTGTTTCGTTGTGAAAGCGAAACTACGCTTGTTGTTTGTCTGCCGAAAGAGGACGATGTCCACTTCGTCAGTGGCCTGGTGGGTCTGTGGACCTTCTGGTAGCTGCGGGAATACATCACTTAGTGCTGTTGATCGCCGTATCCGGCTTTCAACCTAAAAACCGTTTACACACCGCTCCTGTCGCTCGGACCCCGCGCCGTTCTCAAACTCGCCCGCCTCTGCTCACTCTAGATCTCTGGCCTCTGATCACTCTAGCCGCTGTGTGTTTCGTTGTGAAAGCGATACTATTTTGTTTGGTCTTCCAAAAGAAGACGATATCCGCTTCGTCTGCCTAGAGCTGGTCGCTGAGGGTATACATCAACTTAGTGCTGTGGATCGACGGCACATTTTATGGAGGACTGTTTAACGTTACTGATCCTGGGAGAGTAACGTTAAGACTAAAATGCTGGCAGTTCTGACTCACGTAAGTACGTTTTTATTTAAAGGATTTGCCACTGATAATTAAAATGCGAGTTTTGGGCAGTAGAGTATCACTTGTTTTTTGTCATTTCTGTGATCACAAATGCAGACAGGGTTTTGTGTTTACGCAGCACGATGCAATGCAACGCAACGTGTAAAAAGACAGTTTAAGTCATTATAATCTGTAATTATGTTCCCACTGAATGCAACAAATGGCTCGTTGTTAATGGGTTTTATTTTTTTTGTCTTGTCGCGCCGGGACACACGGCATCACGTATGGTGAGGGGCATAACATTTCCGTTTCACGCTTGAGGAATTCGGCCAATCACAACCCACTAGATAGCGCTTTGTAAAAATCTATTCGTTCAAAAAGCGTGCATGGAGGAGAACATAATGTCAGTATGTGAAAATAATGTGTTTTTTTAACCTTAAACCTTAAACACATTTCTTTACCCCAAATACACAAAATAATGTTTTTTTAGCAGAATCATATGACCCCTTTAATATGGTCAGCTAAATGCTGTAAAATCTCTGGAACCACTAGATGGAGCAGTTTATCTCACATTACATAATAAACGAACTATTGTGTTTTAGACATTCACTGTGACATTAATATGAAACATTTAATGTAGGGGAAAAAGCACATTTTTAAAAATTGAGACATTACCTGTGCACGGTTTTACCAAACCTTAAGGCTGCATCATAAAATAGACACTAAGAATAGACAGTCTAAAATAGTGAATAGCTCTATTTATTATAGAAATATTTAACTTATTTAACATACAGAAAAAAAGCTTGTATGGATATTATACAGTAGCCTATATTAACTTAAACAAGAGAACCTGCTGTTTAAGATTTTACCCGTTTGGTTATATACTATCCATTAGCAAGAGTGCAAATCAAATTATAAGACAGACATGCCTATTTTACTTTACAACCTCAAAGATCCTTTTTTGTTTTTAACATTTCAATTACATAGCTTTCACTCATTTTTAATTGGTTAAGCCAATAGGGCCCCTCCCGGTGTCTCCCCTACGTAGCCTACATTAAATCCTCAATTTAGTTTGCAATTTTGAGTTGACAACTTTTTATATAGAAAGGGGTGCAGTAGCCGAATTATTTACTAATCAGCTTTAATTGGGCGATCTAAGACTAAATGTCTATAGCCTATAAATTTAGCACAGGCCATTTGACCGGTACCACTCATATTTGCATACCAAATAGTTTTACATTTAACAGGTTAACATTTAAATGATACGTTTAAATTAAACGTTTTCATACAAATTTAGATAAAGATTTAACGTGTAGTCTATATGTAGCCTATACCTAATTGTGTTAGCTTGTTTTTTTAGCATGGTAAACAAACCATTTTCTGAAAGGCTACGCATTTAGGCTAATTCTAAAGTTCTTATCGTTATTATAAAATGTGGAAAAAGTCGCCATTTAAGATTAAGATGTTCTGAGGACACGACTGACTCTGAGACCATGCGGAAAAGTCGTCTGAGCGCCTCCGAGCCGAACAGCAGCAGCAGCAGCAGCGCGAGCTCAGAACAAGAACAGAAGTAGCGACACGCGCGCCGTGCTTCTAGATGACAGACCTAACGTAAACAGACCTTTCCTGTCTCTTCTTCATCACCCTAACACGGTCTCTCCTGCTCTCGGGAAGCCCGGAGAAGAAGAATGACTGATGAAGGAATGCTAATCTCACCGTCGGCTCTCCAGGATCCCGGAGATGGGGCGAAACCCGAAGACATCAGGATGGATTGTACGGACGGGGAAGATGAATTGTGTTTGGAAGAGATTTTAACTCTGTACAGTCAGCCGATCAATGAGGAGCAAGCCTGGGCCGTGTGTTATCAGTGTTGCAGGTGGTTAACGCAAAAACAGAGACGGAGAGAGACAGGTGGGAGTCCACCTGGACGGATTGCGGGTCCTGGAGATGTGAGGATCCGGAAGGACGGGACTGTGAAATTACATCAACAGAGCAGTCCAGGTAACCATAATGTTTTACTTTTAGAAGTCCAATGAAATGCGCATTAAATTGGCGCACATGAAAACAGCTGAACAATAAAAACCCGGCATTGAGACTCGTTTCTTTATCAACTGACGGTCAATCTAAGCCGAAATTATGATTATGAGGCCAATTTTTAGAAATATCTTATGTGCCTACACCTCATTCTAGCTTTACTCGATACTTTAGTATTATATATATATATATATATACATATCTATATATATATATCTATATATATTTTATATTAGCCTATGCCTGTTGATTTTATTAGCACCAACCATCAGATTTTTTAAACCATTATTCTTGCAACACCACCATTTCCTCTCCATAAACCGGTTAAATTGTGGCGCCATCGTGCCATTGAAACACTGGGCCATGAGATGGATTCATCCATAGGCACCTTCATCATGAGTGCAACCATAGGGACCTGCTCTTTGGGACATCGTACCTTGTGTGGTTCATGCATACTTACCATCTTGATTTCACATTTAAGACATGCTTCTGTTTTTCAAATGCACTATTCGAAATACAATATGAATCATGTAGAACATTAAAGGGGTCATATGATGGGATTTCAGGTTTTCCTTTCTCTTTGGAGAGTTACAAACTGTTTGTGAATAGATAAGATCCCTAAAGTTGCAAAGACTAAAGTTCAAAACCAAAGAGACATTCTTTATCACGGTTAAACTCTGCCACGCCCCCCTAAAATTGGGCTCATTCTAACACGCCCCCACATACCTACCTCACTATGTGGAAATATTTGCATAATACAGGAGAGAGAAGAGGGGGGGGTCGCATCACAGGGATCAGTGCCTGTCTTAACTGTGGCTTGTGTACTGCAAACACATATTAATCACTGTTTGTCACGCGACTCTGTTCCCCTTTCTTGCTCTGTCTTTTCATTTATTTTGAAAGATGAAGCTCGCTATTATGGTAAGGGGCATTACATTTCCGACGAGTGCTTGCGGTGTTCCGCCAATCACAATGCATTGGGTCAGCTGGCCAATCAGAGCAGACTGCGCTTGTCGGAAGGAGGGACTTTGAAGAAAACTAAGAGTTTTTTGAGAGGCGGGGCATAGAGGACCTACATAATAATAATGAACACTATTTGAAAAATAATGTGTTTTTTAAAAATTAAAGCATGTCAACATATTCTGTTACACCAAATACATATCTGTAAATAGCATCATATGACCCCTTTAATGTGCTAAACGCATCTAAATATCTGATGTTATTCTCTACTTCCAGTCATATTTAGTGCAATGTACTAAGTTAATAATATGAAACCATTATAAATTAAAATATACCATCAGATTACCGGTTAAAATTAGCCTATGTATTTTACTTGAGGACAAATAGCGTGGGGCTTTGAATATAGATAATACCTGTTTTTTATTAGTTTTTTCCAAAATCATCATTTCAAAAAAATAATTTCGAGAGAGCGATTTCTCAGAACTATTATAATTAAATTTGCAAGCATGATCTCATCTGGGGTCCTTAGCCTAAGGCTTTTGGATTTGGCTTCCATCTCTGTTTCTCCTTTGGGAGTCAATCTGACTGCTAGTTATAAGTATAATTATTGGGATGAATGTCTCAATCCTTCCATCTCCCTAATAAGGTTTTAGACATGACTGTCAGTTATTTGAGCTTTTCTTTCTTTCTTTTTTTTGCTGTTTTATATAGCTAATATCTTATACATTTAACTTCCAGAGGACACTTCCATAGGTTTCTTCTGCTTGAAGTAATTGAGTATTAACCTGTGAATGACCTGCAGTTAGCTGCTGATTCATCTTTAAGACAGCCGTAGTATAGTTATGCAGTTGATAGTCTATGACCCTGTTTATACAAAATATTTTTAAGGATGTAAAGTGAAAAGATTGATCTCCTGCTTCTGTATTAAGTATAGAAGTGTAATGCCAAATGTCAAGCAAATAATTAGATCAGATGGTCCCTATCAGGCAAGAAAATCAATGCTTATGTAACATGAGAGTCTGCTGAATTCTGCTCTCCTGGGGAAGTTCACTGGCCTGGCAAATGTGGATGCGTTCAAATTGCGCTGACTGACCAATTATATCAGACTGTGGGTTGTTAACCTGCCAGTTTCAGTCGTGATCGATCTCTGATGAATAGATCTGTTCTTCAAACCGAATAAAGCCGTTTGAGAGTCTCTTAGAAATGTGATGTGTAAATAAGTCTGTCTTCAAGCTTCAGGCAATGCTTCACTGATGTTTATGTCTCCTTTTCTGCTATATGATGTTTTATTAACAAGGTTTGGGAGGGGCGCGTCAGATACTTAGCCTAATTAACAAGTGGAGCACACTCAAGTTAATCAACACAATGATATAAATACAGCTGACTTACCTCTACCCATTGACGGTTATCAGCATCCCTCCTCCACCCCATCACCTCACTTCGAGTTCATACTACACTTATACGGGGGTACTCTAGGTTCGGGCCATTCCCGAGCTCGGAGCCCTTCCCCGGACAGCACGCCAAATATGCATTACCATACTCCAGGTAATTATATGTAAGCGTGAACTCGTGAAAGAGAGATTTATAGTTGCTACAACATAAACCTGGAAACAGCATGAATTCCAAGTTCCAACTAGAAAACTGAAATATGAAAGTGTAAGCTCTGAAGCTCCTGAAGTGAGAGATCTAGATTAATCTGAGATAGATAATGCTTTCACTTTCTGTTATTACGAGGTGTTGTGATTGCACCACAAGCATCAGAATATATTGCATATTTGTCACAGATTTTGTTGCTAGTATTTTCCATTAACAATTATTAATTAATTAAAAATTAATTTTAAAATAATTGTCTGACTCCGCTCAAAAATATAAAGAAATAAATGCAGTCATTTTTAGCAGCATGGATTTGGACCTTTTCATTTTTGTTCCAATTTTGGTTTCTTTCCTATTGAGTCAAACACCCTTCTGAATGGGTTTCCATGGTAACAAGGTCAGTCATAATGTAAAGGATGAATTATTTCCAATGATCTCCTTTCTTCTTTATAGGAAGATAATATTACAGTACTTGGCTGTTTTCATACAACAATGTAATTGGTATCTGTCTTGCACTGAAAGACAAAAGAACCTCTTCAAAAACACGTCTTTCGTGTCCGGATGGTGCATGTTAGACTGTAGGAGGATTCAGTTTCAGACTTCTTTGCACATTTTCAGTTATATTTGCGTTTCAGTTGTTGAGTGGCCGTTGCAATGACACTGGGTTCATTCATTAGTGGCAGCAATGAACTCCGCGTCTCAGCCAGTCCCAGAGGAGTCTCTTTCTTTTAACACTGTAACAGTATACCTCCAGTGCCACTGAAGGAAGGGCTAAAAGAGACATTATTGTTCTAACCCCTGTGTAGATGTTGTGTATCTCAGGCTCAACAGGCACAAATTGCCTCTCTGTCTGCCTCTTATAGATCTGAGTTAATTATTTCATGTGAAGGTTGTCTGAGGTGAACCGCTGTCCCTCTGTGTAATATAGAAATGGGGGAGGGGGTTTGTCATGGTCAATTCCCCTTAAATGAAATTCATGGCTGTAACCCATACTACACACTTTTCTAGAAAGATGCTGTTAATTAATGGTGCTTGCTAAAGTCAGCATCTCTGTTATTATTGCATAATCATATGTATTAAGCTTTAGCGCACATCTCGTCCTGCATCATTGTGCTTTGGAAATGAATGTTACTTCAAACCATGGGGCGTGTTGAGGCGTGCTATTTACTTTTCAGATTTTTGGTTGGAATGAAAAACAAACAAAAACCCTATAGACTTGCATTGAAAGATGGACCAGACTAATACTGTATTTAGAGATTCTTTTGGCTCTTTTGACTTGAACCTATAAACCCATTCAGAACATCCTATGAACCGCATAGCAATGCATTAGCCACCACCCAGAACACCATAGCAACCAACTGTTCTAACAGGACAATAGAGTGCGACAGGCAGGTTTCTGAAGTAAAAATTTTATTTATTTTCTCCATAGACAAATTTGTATTTTTTTAATGATAACTTATAAACCATTAAAAACATTAGGTTTGTCAAAATACAGATGTCGGTACCAGTTTTGTACTGAAATTAAAAGTGTACGGATACAGCATTTCCTCGCTAGCATTTTGAGTGCGTTGTGCTTATTCCACACACCTCTGATTGCCTTGGTTTCCCGTTAGGAATGCGCTGTGGGCGGGTATACCGCTGTTGCTGTTTATCATCCTGTGTCTGGTAATAAAAAAATGCATTCTGATTATTTGCGTGTGGATAAAATAAATCATAAATGATGCAAATATTAACTACATTTTCTAAAATATGTTTTAAATAGGCTACAGAAATTGTATATAAACTTTAGAATAACCTTAAAAGTTGTTCAACAAAACATTATTTAGTCAAGAGCATTAAGGGATTTTCTCTGTCTTTGTTGTTTGATTAACATTAATGACAGACGACACAGCTTTATTAGGCTGCACAGCCATACAAATCAATTAAACCCTGTGGCTTCGTGACACACTGATGTCCTAACACACAAATCGATCGGTTTGTGCGAGAAACCGAACCGTATTAATATCATATTTTTGCTTAAAATCAAAGTTTGTAATGTTTTGATGCACATCATAGCTGGCTGGTTTGGTTTATGGTTTATAACTCTTGAACAACTCCTTTTTTTTTTAAATTCCTGTGGGAAAAATAAATAGGAAAAATACTTCTGGAACCAAGGCCGCTGAAAAAGTACTGTTGCACTCTATAGCAGCCATCCAGAAGAAATTCAGTCCAACGATCCCAACAGCAGCACACTAACAACCGCCCAGAACACATTTGCAATGTGTTAGCAACCGCCCAGAACACCTTAGCAACCACCTAACAATACATGACACATTAACAACTACCCAGAAATGGAAAAATCTAGTTCTAAATTATATCCTATTGCCATGCTCGTTGATAAACATAAAATTGTAACATATATGAAATATTATGAATATTTTGAGATATATGATTTTAAAACATTGAGTATGATAATGTATATCTGATTTGTTTGTCTTTCGTTTTTCTCCTCCCCATTACAGATAAACTCGTCCCTCCCAGTTCATCAGTAGAGGTGAGTCATCTTTTGTTGATGTGCCACAGACTGGTTTTTGACTTACGAGTGAAATTAGTCATTCTGTTCCTATATTTGGTAACGGGCGTCAGCTTGACTAAACATCCTGAGGAAAAAGCTAGTTTTCTTCTCAGTATGGTTTCTGAAGATTTCTAGCCGCAGTGTATTTTTATTTTATTTAATTTTGCTGACTCCATGCTGCTGTCTATGTCCATGGTGTGGATACTTGCCATTTAGGTGTGAGTGGTTTTCAGGAGCATTTGCATCGATGGCAACCACATTGTCTTGATGGTATTCATTAGCTGTTTGTTCTTTGTTGGTGTGACAACCATGTGGATCTCAGCCTGCCTCAAAGATTGAGTGTTTTGGTCTCTAAAGCTCCCTGCCACTTTGGGAAGTAGCCAGAGCTTTGCTGTAATCCATTCGAAAATAGTTTTCCCAAGCTTTTCAGCACCAAGAGATCTCCTGCTGTCCGATTCGAACAGAACAAGACATATTTACTGCCTTTTGATTCAGTAAACAAGAGAGTTCTGTACATAGAGGACTGTGCGTCATGCTAAAAATATTGACTCTTTTGGCTAAATATGATAGATTTGAAAATGCCCTCAGCGGTAACAGATGGGTCCACAGGAGGGATGCGCACATGCAAGCACGCGCACACACAGCAGCACACACATAGACTCCCAAACAAAAAGAACACATGTGGCTGTGCATGCATGCATTCGGATCCAGGGCCGTGCACAGACATTTTGAGGGGCAGTGTCCCAAACCAAAAAAGGGGCACTAGGGGGTGGGTGCTTGTTAATACAAATTATCTAGTTGTTACAAATATACAATTAAAAGAGAAGACAGCGCACTCTGTAATAATTTCAGACTTTATTGTATATGTTTTGATAAGAATGGGCTCTCCCTCATTCTCTGAGCCTGCTTCTGCCTCATCTTCAATTGAAGTAGAGAAAGTGGGTAAGTGACCCACCCCCCCCGTTTCTTGCCAACTGTAGACACTTTTACTGTCTTTGACCATTATTTTGGGGGAACCACCCTAATTTCTTCTGCCAGACGGTGAACAGGAGAAGCGACTTTTTGAAAGTCTGTCTGCATTTCTTGGATAAAAAACTGTAAAAATGGTGCATTTATTGCAATTTCAACAGCTGTTTCTGATGTGAATAGCTGTTCACGTATTTAGTTCTCGAATTTTCAGCATCATTACTCCAGTCTTCAGTGTCCTGAATCTTCAGAAATCATTCTAATAAGCTGATTTGCTGCTCAGGAAACATTTCTGATTATTATCAATGCTGAAAACATTAATATTTTTGTGGGAACTGTGATACATTTTATTTTTCAGGATTCACAGACGATATCAATAACAAACTACCAAATTATTAATTCAGTGAATCATCCACTGACTGTAATGTGGATTGTAAAGCATCTACCTGTTAATGACCGACCTCCAGATTGCGGCACAGTTCACGAGTGCACCGATTGTAGTGAAGCTGCGGATCGGCGGAAAAACATGGAGCGGATTACCGGAATCAGCTTATCTTTAGCGGAGCGGTAACCGAACGCTTTGAGCTGGGGTGAGGGTGGGGGAATGGTGAGAGGGGCACCTCAGCCGATGAGGGCAAAGGGGCAGTGGCTCTAGCCACCGGGCCACCCCCCAGTGCACGGCCCTGTTCAGAGCCTTCTCTGAACGAGATGATCAACAGAGCACTAGACGCTAGACTCGTGACAGTGAATGAAAGGATAACCAAAGAGGAGAACAGCAGGGCCCTGCCTATTCGGCACACATACACTATCTCTTCTCCTATCAAGTGGATACATAGCAAAGATAAGCCTTTCTGTAAACATTCATGAGCCGTGTAACAACTTTAGAAAATTGAGTGTTCTTCAAGTTGAATGATGTCTGATCCTTGCTGATGTGAGTGATTCAAAGCAGCCATAATGAAAATTCAGTCATATTCATCCTCATGTTGTTCAAAATTGTGTGCCTTTCTTTCTTATGTAGAACACAAAAGAAGACGTTTTGAATAATGTGCTGTTTGCTCTTTTCCATGCAGTTGCCATGAGGGAAGAGTGGAGTTTTCAGGGTTCAAAAAGGACTCAAAAGTGGCGTGAAAGTATCATAAAATGGTCCATATTCCATGTCAACTTGAAATCAAATGGTAGCGTTGTGTAAAGACCAGACCAAAATACTGACAATCTTGAAATCCGCCCTATTAATGGAAAAGAGTAGCAATGATGAGTTGTAATGAACGATTCATTTGAATCAAAACTTTGAACCACTGTTTGTTATTGTTAACTAAACTATTAAAAATCATTTTTATTAATTGAAATAAAATAAAATGCGGCCTTTACTACTACAGTAATAAATATAAATTAAAGCCAAATAGAAAACAATAGCTAATAAAAATAAAAAACAAAATGATTTAAATTAAAATAAAAACTAAAAAAATATAAAAGCTAATTCAAAATAATAATAAATACTGTAATAGTATATAAATAAAACTAAAATAGATTTGTATGATCTAATTCTGAATTATTCGTTAGCAAATTGGTTCCTGGGTTAGACAATTATCAGTGGATAACAAATTTTTATAGCTTCAGGACACTTTTATAGTGTTTTTTGAAGCTTTAAAACTTCAGTCCTTCTTCCTTGTAATGGCATGGAAAAGAGCAACCAGCACAGTCTTAAAAATATCAAATTTTTCTCCACAAAAAAAAGAAAGTCATACAGGTCTGGAACAACAAAAGGGTGAGTAAATGATGACAGATCTTCAGTGTTTCATGTGTACACCATGAATCAGGGCTTTACCTGATGAGGGCAGTAATGAGACGGGTTGTGTGTGTGTGTGTGTGCTCTGTTCTGCATGACTGCACCTCTCGCTGAGCAATCATGTGAATTTGCATTATGCATGTTTAAGACCTCGCCCTCATTTAAGTGCTGCCTCTACACTGAATGAAGTACAAGCAAACTGCTGCTCGCCAGACAGGCCAAACCAAAGGCCGCCTAACTGCCCAGTGAGTCAGTGACTTAAGACAGGCCTCCTAAGGCATCATAATGTTCCACCTAATAATCTACAACAAATTCAAGTGATTTTTTTTATTACAGCAACACTTATTTCTTAGTAGAAGAGTCTATGACAAATGCGAATGTCCAAGATACAGAAAAGGAAAAATCTAGTTTAAAACGCCTGTATTATGTTCTAGAAATTTTCTTTTTGTTATTCATGTCTGTTTTCTGGGTTTTTACATTTTTTTCCTCAATAAAAAAAAAAATTCAATTATATAAACTCAAATTCCATGGGGTCCTTAGCAAACATCTTATTCTAGTAATTAAAGTTTTAATTATAATTTAAAAAAAAAATTGTCATCATGATCCATTCATAAAATATCATATATTAAAAATATAATTAGAATTTTTATGACTAACTGCTTTATATTTTAAAAGATTGTGCCTGACCTATGGTATTTTGAGTCTGCTTGAGTCCTCTGCTATCTTTTCTTGGTTTGTTAAAATCTAACTTTTTTTCAAGAAAATGCAAATAAAAGATGATGATTTAGGGTTTCTTTTCAGGAATTGTAATTTATGTATTTAAGACTTTTTTGTCTTCATTATGATATCAGGACAGTTGTATCACCCTGATATTTTTGACTTTGTCTAAAAAAAAATCTAATTTCATTTAGAATATAAAAACATTATAAAAGAGGGTCATTTTTAATGTATTTTGAATAAATGAATGTGTAAGACTTGTGCAGTGTTTTAGTAATATTTATTTTATCATAGTATTCATTAATATTTTTAATTTAGCTTTAGTGTTCGATTTACTTTTAGTTTAGGTTCTAATAATTTCATGTGGTTTTATCATTTTAGTTTTCTATTTAGATGTCAGTTTTATTTTTTAGGCAATTTATTTGTTTGTTTGTTTGTTTATTTTATTTATTTTTTTATTTCAGCTTTATTTCAGTTAATGAAAACAGTTTTTAGTTGTCAACACTGGTCTTGTGTCAGTGACCCAGGTGAAGGTCACATTTGTGCTGCCTTCAAAAACCAACCAGATGAAGACTTCTTGGTCGACAGGATGTTATGCAACATTTTTCAGCTTACAGGCAATCTGTTATTTGTGATTAGATAACAGTCATATCGATCCTTCTCCAAAATGCTGTTGATTGGGGAAGTGCTCTCTGTTGGGCTTCATCCGGTTCACTCTGGCCTTTGGCACTTCACTCAGACAGAATGAGGCGAGCTGACCCAGTTTTCCCATTAACTTGGTACTACTGGCATGATTCAAATACGTTATAAATAGGAGAATAGTGATCACATTTAGATGCCTTGGCTTCTCACCAGGAACCTTCAGCTAAAAACAAACCCACTCTATCAAAATCAGACTGAGAAATTTGTGGGTTTCCAAGAGCTTCCATAATCACTGATGTGCATTTGCCAACTGATCATTAAAGATTTAATGACCTACAAGCTCTGAAGGATGAAAGACACAGTCGATTCTGACCCGAAGGCATCTTGGCAGTTTATTGAAAATTCGCAAGGATCGCCAAAGAGGATTAGGCCCAAGATCCAGTTCAGTGGCTAAAGTGGGATTTATTAATGAGAGTTTCTTTAAGCTAAAGCACCTGTTGTAGTATCTGTCTGTGGTTCTGGTTTCAAGGGAGAGGCCACTGTTAGACCAGCTTTTGTCTGTAAAATACCTGTCGAGACTCCTGTAAATTCCCAATACAACTTCCCCTTCATTGACTGATGTTTTTTAATAATCCATTTCTGAAATACCCCTCATCTCGCTTTCGCATTCTCATTTTTTCTTTATTTCTTTTGCATATGATTGGAGAACTTATTTTTTTTAGCTGTTAGCTTGATGCCCTTGTGGTTTAATCCCTGGAGGTTTTTTTCATCACTGCACTGCCACACATCGTGCTTCTACACCTCTGCTGTATAGCTTTCCTTCCTCCAGCTGACCGTGTGACGTGTTTGTGTGAAGGATGAGGTGGAATTGTGATACTTGGCTTGTTATTGGGTCACCCACAGCCTTGATGCACTACCTATGGCTCAAAAGTTGGACCAAACAGCACAAGCGATGCACCCAGCACGCAAGCAATTACATGACTGTGCAACACAGTGAAAAGCTTGCACGTAAAATGTAAACCTAAAGAAATGGCAAATTCCAAACTCGAGCACAAAAAATATGATTGTGTACACACATCAGCAGGCTGCAAGGACAAATAACAAAACTGTGAGCAGAATCCGCACGCGCGCGCGCAGGTCTAAACACGCACGAGTAATTTCTGCACGCGCGCAGAGCTAAACACGCGCGAGCTGAACTCTTCACGCACAGGAAGTTTTGACAGTCAGGGGGCGGGGCCCAATGTATGCTTGTTGTGTTAACAAATGCTATTGGGTGCTGGCCAAATCCTGTTTTGATTGGCTGCTCGTCGTCTGTCTGGCTGTTGATTGGCTGTTGTTGGCCTTCTGACGAGACAGAAAGCCGGGGAGAATTGGAATTGGATGATGGCAGAGAGTAAAGAGGTAAGTTTTCTTTCTAAATTCATACTTAAATCTTAGTATCTGTAAGGGTTTTATAATATAAGTTATAAATGGTGTAACTGTGCACGTAATCGTACCAAAAATCTTAATTTTAACGAGTCGATATCGATTCTTAAATCCCAAGATCTAAGTCGATAGTTTTAGACAGATCGCTGTAAGAGAGTCTCCTCTCACACACACGGATGAGGAGATCTCTCTCAACCCGATGCTGGTCTAAACTATCGACTTAGATTCTTGGGATTTAAGAATCGATATCGATTCGTTAAAATTACGATTTTTGGTACGATTACGTGCAGTTACACCTTTTATAACTTATATTATAAAACCCTTACAGATACTAAGATTTAAGTATGAATTTAGAAAGAAAACTTACCTCTTTACTCTCTGCCATCATCCAATTCCAATTCTCCCCGGCTTTCTGTCTCGTCAGGAGAAGGCCAACAACAGCCAATCAACAGCCAGACGACGAGCAGCCAATCAATACAGGATTTGGCCAGCAGCCAATAGCATTTGTTAACACAACAAGCATACATTGGGCCCCGCCCCCTGACTGTCAAAACTTCATGTGCGTGAAGGGTTCAACTCGCGCGTGTGTTTAGATCTGCGCGCGCGTGCAGAAATTACTCGCGCGTGTATTTAGACCTGCGCGCGCGTGTGCGGATTCTGCTCACAGTTTTGTTATTTGTCCTTGCAGCGTGCTGATGTGTGTACACAATCATATTTTTTTGTGCTCGAGTTTGGAATTTGCCATTTCTTTAGGTTTACATTTTACGTGCAAGCTTTGTCACTGTGTGCACAGTACTGTAATTTGCTTGCGTGCTGTGTTCATGCGCTTGTGCTGTTTTGTCCAACTTTTGACGCCATAGTTGTGCATCAAGGCTGTGTGTGACCACTAACCAAGCCAAAGTACTCACACATTCCACCTCATCCTTACACACAAACACAGTCACACCGTCAGCTGAGGAAGGAAAGTTATACAGCGAGGTGTAAGAAGCACGCTTTGTGCAGTGATGAAAAAAACCTCCAGGGATTAAACCACAAGGGCATCAAGCTAACAGCTAAAAAAAATAAGTTCTCCAATCATATGCAAAAGAAATAAAGAAAAAATGAGAATGCGAAAGCGAGATGAGGGGTATTTCAGAAATGGATTATTAAAAAACATCAGTCAATGAAGGGGAAGTTGTATTGGGAATTTACAGGAGTCTCGACAGGTATTTTACAGACAAAAGCTGGTCTAACAGTGGCCTCTCCCTTGAAACCAGAACCACAGACAGATACTACAACAGGTGCTTTAGCTTAAAGAAACTCTCATTAATAAATCCCACTTTAGCCACTGAACTGGATCTTGGGCCTAATCCTCTTTGGCGATCCTTGCGAATTTTCAATAAACTGCCAAGATGCCTTCGGGTCAGAATCGACTGTGTCTTTCATCCTTCAGAGCTTGTAGGTCATTAAATCTTTAATGATCAGTTGGCAAATGCACATCAGTGATTATGGAAGCTCTTGGAAACCCACAAATTTCTCAGTCTGATTTTGATAGAGTGGGTTTGTTTTTAGCTGAAGGTTCCTGGTGAGAAGCCAAGGCATCTAAATGTGATCACTATTCTCCTATTTATAACGTATTTGAATCATGCCAGTAGTACCAAGTTAATGGGAAAACTGGGTCAGCTCGCCTCATTCTGTCTGAGTGAAGTGCCAAAGGCCAGAGTGAACCGGATGAAGCCCAACAGAGAGCACTTCCCCAATCAACAGCATTTTGGAGAAGGATCGATATGACTGTTATCTAATCACAAATAACAGATTGCCTGTAAGCTGAAAAATGTTGCATAACATCCTGTCGACCAAGAAGTCTTCATCTGGTTGGTTTTTGAAGGCAGCACAAATGTGACCTTCACCTGGGTCACTGACACAAGACCAGGTTTTACAACTAAAAACTGTGTTCATTAATTGAAGTAAAGCTGAAATAAAATACAAATATTAGAAGAACAACAAAAATTATTAAATTGCTAAAAATAAAACTGACATCTAAATAGAAAACTAAAATGATAAAACCACATGAAATTATTAGAACCTAAACTAAAAGTAAATCGAACACTAAAGCTAAATTAAAAATATTAATGAATACTATGATAAAATAAATATTACTAAAACACTGCACAAGTCTTACACATTCATTTATTCAAAATACATTAAAAATGACCCTCTTTTATAATGTTTTTATATTCTAAATGAAATTAGATTTTTTTTTAGACAAAGTCAAAAAGATCAGGGTGATACAACTGTCCTGATATCATAATGAAGACAAAAGTCTAAATACATAAATTAAATTCCTGAAAAGAAACCCTAAAATCATCATCTTTTATTTGCATTTCTTAGAAAAAAAGTTATATTTTAACAAAACAAGAAAAGATATCAGAGGACTCCAGCAGACCTCCAAGACCATATGTCAAGATCAACAACTCTTTTAAAATATTAAAGAAGTTAGTCATAAAAATTCTATTATATTTTTAATATTATGATATTTATGAATTGATCATTGATGACAATTTTTTTTTTAAATATAATTAAAAACTTTAATTACATAATGAATAAGATGTTTGTAAGACCACATGACATTTGAGTCAATAACATGATTTTTTTTTTTATTTGCGGAAAAATGTAAACCCATGAAACAGACATGAATACACAAAGTACATTTCTAAGAACATGGCATGTGTTTTAAACTAGATTTTTCCTTTTCTGTATCTTGGACATTCGCATTTGTCATAGACTCTTCTACTAAGAAATAAGTGTTGCTGTAATAAAAAAAATCACTTGAATTTGTTGTAGATTATTAGGTGGAACATTATGATGCCTTAGGAGGCCTGTCTTAAGTCACTGACTCACTGGGCAGTTAGGCGGCCTTTGGTTTGGCCTGTCTGGCGAGCAGCAGTTTGCTTGTACTTCATTCAGTGTAGAGGCAGCACTTAAATGAGGGCGAGGTCTTAAACATGCATAATGCAAATTCACATATTGCTCGCGAGAGTGCAGTCATGCTACAGAGCCCCCCACACACACACACACCCTTCTCATTACAGCCCTCAGTCAGGGTAAAGCCCTGATCTCACTGAGTGTACACATGAAACACTGAAGATTCTGCAATCATCTACTTACCCTCATGTTGTTCCAAACCTGTGCTTTCTTTTTTTGTGGAGAAAAATTTGATATTTTTAAGACTGTGCTGGTTGCTCTTTTCCATGCCATTACAAGGAAGAAGGACTGAAGTTTTAAAGCTTCAAAAAACACTATAAAAGTGTCCTGAAGCTATAAAAATTTGTTATCCACTGATAATTGTCTAACCCAGGAACCAATTTGCTACCGAATAATTCAGAATTAGATCATCAATCTATTTAGTTTTATTTATATACTTCCAGTATTTATTATTATTGTGGAATTGCTTTTATATTTTTTTTAGTTTTATTTTAATTAAATCATTTTGTTTTTTGATTTTATTAGCTATTGTTTTCTATTTGTCTTTAATATTTATATTTTTTACTGGTAGTAAAGGCAGCATTTTTATAATTTTCATCAAATTAATGAAAATGATTTTTAATATTATTTTTAGTTAACAATAACAACAGTGGTTCAAAGTTTTGATTCAAATGAATCGTTCATTACAACTCATCATTGCTACTCTTTTCCATTAATAGGGCGGATTTCAAGATTGTCAGTATTTTGGTCTGGTCTTTACACAACGCTACCATTTGATTTCAAGTTGACATGGAATATGGACCATTTTATGATACTTTCACGCCACTTTTGAGTCCTTTTTGAACCCTGAAAACTCCACTCTTCCCTCATGGCAACTGCATGGAAAAGAGCAAACAGCACATTATTCAAAACGTCTTCTTTTGTGTTCTACATAAGAAAGAAAGGCACACAATTTTGAACAACATGAGGATGAATATGACTGAATTTTCATTATGGCTGCTTTGAATCACTCACATCAGCAAGGATCAGACATCATTCAACTTGAAGAACACTCAATTTTCTAAAGTTGTTACACGGCTCATGAATGTTTACAGAAAGGCTTATCTTTGCTATGTATCCACTTGATAGGAGAAGAGATAGTGTATGTGTGCCGAATAGGCAGGGCCCTGCTGTTCTCCTCTTTGGTTATCCTTTCATTCACTGTCACGAGTCTAGCGTCTAGTGCTCTGTTGATCATCTCGTTCAGAGAAGGCTCTGAACAGGGCCGTGCACTGGGGGGTGGCCCGGTGGCTAGAGCCACTGCCCATCTGCTCTCATCGGCTGAGGTGCCCCTCTCACCCCAGCTCAAAGCGTTCGGTTACCGCTCCGCTAAAGATAAGCTGATTCCGGTAATCCGCTCCATGTTTTTCCGCCCGCTCCGCAGCTTCACTCACAATCGGTGTGCCGCTATCTGGAGGTCGTTCATTAACAGGTAGACGCATTACAATCCACATTACAGTCAGTGGATGATTCACTGAATTAATAATTTGGTAGTTTGTTATTGATATCGTCTGTGAATCCTGAAAAATAAAAGTATCAGTTTCCACAAAAATATAAGCAGCACAACTGTTTTCAGCATTGATAAATATCGAAATGTTCCTTGAGCAGCAAATCAGCTTATTATTATGATTTCTGAAGATCATGTGACACGGAAGACTGGAGTAATGATGCTGAAAATACAGCTTTTTAAATTACAGTTTAACAGATATTCACATAGAAAACAGCTGTTTGAAATTGCAATAATATTTCACCATTTTTACAGTTTTTTTATCCAATAAATGCAGACAGACTTTCAAAAGTCTGCTTCTCCTTTTCACAGTCTGGCAGAAATTATGGGTGGTTCCAAAATACATGGTCACATGACAGTAAAAGTGTACAGTTGCCAAGATACGGGGGGTGGGTCAACTTACCCCACTTTCTCCTACTTCCATTGAAGATGAGGCAGAAGCAGGCTCAGAGACTGAGGGAGAGTCCATTCTTATCAAAACATCTACAATAAAGTCTGAAATTATTACAGAGTGTGCGGTCTTCTTTTTTAATTGTATATTTGTAACAACTGGATCATTTGTATTAACAAGCACCCACCCCCCTAGTGCCCCTTTTTTGGTTTGGGCCACTGCCCCTCAAAATGTCTGTGCACGGCCCTGGATCCGAATGCATGCATGCACAGCCACATGTGTTCTTTTTGTTTGGGAGTCTATGTGTGTGCTGCTGTGTGTGCGCGTGCTTGCATGTGCGCATCCCTCCTGTGGACCCATCTGTTACCGCTGAGGGCATTTTCAAATCTATCATATTTAGCCAAAAGAGTCAATATTTTTAGCATGACGCACAGTCCTCTATGTACAGAACTCTCTTGTTTACTGAATCAAAAGGCAGTAAATATGTCTTGTTCTGTTCGAATCGGACAGCAGGAGATCTCTTGGTGCTGAAAAGCTTGGGAAAACTATTTTCGAATGGATTACAGCAAAGCTCTGGCTACTTCCCAAAGTGGCAGGGAGCTTTAGAGACCAAAACACTCAATCTTTGAGGCAGGCTGAGATCCACATGGTTGTCACACCAACAAAGAACAAACAGCTAATGAATACCATCAAGACAATGTGGTTGCCATCGATGCAAATGCTCCTGAAAACCACTCACACCTAAATGGCAAGTATCCACACCATGGACATAGACAGCAGCATGGAGTCAGCAAAATTAAATAAAATAAAAATACACTGCGGCTAGAAATCTTCAGAAACCATACTGAGAAGAAAACTAGCTTTTTCCTCAGGATGTTTAGTCAAGCTGACGCCCGTTACCAAATATAGGAACAGAATGACTAATTTCACTCGTAAGTCAAAAACCAGTCTGTGGCACATCAACAAAAGATGACTCACCTCTACTGATGAACTGGGAGGGACGAGTTTATCTGTAATGGGGAGGAGAAAAACGAAAGACAAACAAATCAGATATACATTATCATACTCAATGTTTTAAAATCATATATCTCAAAATATTCATAATATTTCATATATGTTACAATTTTATGTTTATCAACGAGCATGGCAATAGGATATAATTTAGAACTAGATTTTTCCATTTCTGGGTAGTTGTTAATGTGTCATGTATTGTTAGGTGGTTGCTAAGGTGTTCTGGGCGGTTGCTAACACATTGCAAATGTGTTCTGGGCGGTTGTTAGTGTGCTGCTGTTGGGATCGTTGGACTGAATTTCTTCTGGATGGCTGCTATAGAGTGCAACAGTACTTTTTCAGCGGCCTTGGTTCCAGAAGTATTTTTCCTATTTATTTTTCCCACAGGAATTTAAAAAAAAAAGGAGTTGTTCAAGAGTTATAAACCATAAACCAAACCAGCCAGCTATGATGTGCATCAAAACATTACAAACTTTGATTTGAACAAAAATATTATATAAATACTGTTCAGTTTCTCGCACACACCGATCGTTTCGTGTCTTAGGACATCAATGTGTCATCACGAGCCGCAGGGTTTAATTTAGTTTTGTCTGTGCAATGCCTAATAAATCTGTGCCGTCTTTTATTAATGTTAATCAAACAACAAAAGACAGAGAAAATCCCTCACTGCTCTTAGACTAAATAATGTTTTGTTGAAAAGCTTTTAATGTTAATTTACAGTTTATTCAATTTCTGTAGCCTATTTAAAACACGTTCATATTTTAGAAAATATAGTTAATATTTGCATCATTAATGATTTTATTTTAACCCCCGCAAAATACTCAGAATGCATTTTTTTATACCCGACCCACGGTTTATCCACAGCACCACGGATATAACCGCCTCCTGCGCATCACTCCTTACCAAAATGGCCATCAGATTTGTGTGAGAAATCCGCACAACAAGCACTCACAATGCTAGCGGGAAATGCTGTATCGTCACATTCTTAAATGTCAGTACCAACTGGTACGGACATCTGTACTTTTGACAACCCACTGTTTTTTTATGGTTTATAAGTTATCATTAAAAAATACCATGTCTATGTATAAAATACATCAAATTTTTACTTCAGAAACCTGCCTGTCGCACTCTATTGTCCTGTTAGAACAGTTGGTTGCTATGGTGTTCTGGGTGGTGGCTAATGCATTGCTATGCGGTTCATAGGATGTTCTGAATGGGTTTATAGGTTCAAGTCAAAAGAGCCAAAAGAATCTCTAAATACAGTATTAGTCTGGTCCATCTTTCAATGCAAGTCTATAGGGTTTTTGTTTGTTTTTCATTCCAACCAAAATATATAAAAAGTAAATAGCACGCCTCAACACGCCCCATGGTTTGAAGTAACATTCATTTCCAAAGCACAATGATGCAGGACGAGATGTGCGCTAAAGCTTAATACATATGATTATGCAATAATAACAGAGATGCTGACTTTAGCAAGCACCATTAATTAACAGCATCTTTCTAGAAAAGTGTGTAGTATGGGTTACAGCCATGAATTTCATTTAAGGGGAATTGACCATGACAAACCCCCTCCCCCATTTCTATATTACACAGAGGGACAGCGGTTCACCTCAGACAACCTTCACATGAAATAATTAACTCAGATCTATAAGAGGCAGACAGAGAGGCAATTTGTGCCTGTTGAGCCTGAGATACACAACATCTACACAGGGGTTAGAACAATAATGTCTCTTTTAGCCCTTCCTTCAGTGGCACTGGAGGTATACTGTTACAGTGTTAAAAGAAAGAGACTCCTCTGGGATTGGCTGAGACGCGGAGTTCATTGCTGCCACTAATGAATGAACCCAGTGTCATTGCAACGGCCACTCAACAACTGAAACGCAAATATAACTGAAAATGTGCAAAGAAGTCTGAAACTGAATCCTCCTACAGTCTAACATGCACCATCCGGACACGAAAGACGTGTTTTTGAAGAGGTTCTTTTGTCTTTCAGTGCAAGACAGATACCAATTACATTGTTGTATGAAAACAGCCAAGTACTGTAATATTATCTTCCTATAAAGAAGAAAGGAGATCATTGGAAATAATTCATCCTTTACATTATGACTGACCTTGTTACCATGGAAACCCATTCAGAAGGGTGTTTGACTCAATAGGAAAGAAACCAAAATTGGAACAAAAATGAAAAGGTCCAAATCCATGCTGCTAAAAATGACTGCATTTATTTCTTTATATTTTTGAGCGGAGTCAGACAATTATTTTAAAATTAATTTTTAATTAATTAATAATTGTTAATGGAAAATACTAGCAACAAAATCTGTGACAAATATGCAATATATTCTGATGCTTGTGATGCAATCACAACACCTCGTACTAACCGAAAGTGAACGCATTATCTTCTCAGATTAATCTAGATCTCTCACTTCAGGAGCTTCAGAGCTTACACTTTCATATTTCAGTTTTCTAGTTGGAACTTGGAATTCATGCTGTTTCCAGGTTTATGTTGTAGCAACTATAAATCTCTCTTTCACGAGTTCACGCTTACATATAATTAGCTGAAGTATGGTAATGCATATTTGGCGTGCTGTCCGGGGAAGGGCTCCGAGCTCTGGAATGGCCCGAACCTAGAGTACCCCCCCTTTATAAGTGTAGTATGAACTCGAAGTGAGGTGATGGGGTGGAGGAGGGATGCTGATAACCGTCAATGGGTAGAGGTAAGTCAGCTGTATTTATATCATTGTGTTGATTAACTTGAGTGTGCTCCACTTGTTAATTAGGCTAAGTATCTGACGCGCCCCTCCCAAACCTTGTTAATAAAACATCATATAGCAGAAAAGGAGACATAAACATCAGTGAAGCATTGCCTGAAGCTTGAAGACAGACTTATTTACACATCACATTTCTAAGAGACTCTCAAACGGCTTTATTCGGTTTGAAGAACAGATCTATTCATCAGAGATCGATCACGACTGAAACTGGCAGGTTAACAACCCACAGTCTGATATAATTGGTCAGTCAGCGCAATTTGAACGCATCCACATTTGCCAGGCCAGTGAACTTCCCCAGGAGAGCAGAATTCAGCAGACTCTCATGTTACATAAGCATTGATTTTCTTGCCTGATAGGGACCATCTGATCTAATTATTTGCTTGACATTTGGCATTACACTTCTATACTTAATACAGAAGCAGGAGATCAATCTTTTCACTTTACATCCTTAAAAATATTTTGTATAAACAGGGTCATAGACTATCAACTGCATAACTATACTACGGCTGTCTTAAAGATGAATCAGCAGCTAACTGCAGGTCATTCACAGGTTAATACTCAATTACTTCAAGCAGAAGAAACCTATGGAAGTGTCCTCTGGAAGTTAAATGTATAAGATATTAGCTATTTAAAACAGCATAAAAAAAAGAAAGAAAGAAAAGCTCAAATAACTGACAGTCATGTCTAAAACCTTATTAGGGAGATGGAAGGATTGAGACATTCATCCCAATAATTATACTTATAACTAGCAGTCAGATTGACTCCCAAAGGAGAAACAGAGATGGAAGCCAAATCCAAAAGCCTTAGGCTAAGGACCCCAGATGAGATCATGCTTGCAAATTTAATTATAATAGTTCTGAGAAATCGCTCTCTCGAAATTATTTTTTTGAAATGATGATTTTGGAAAAAACTAATAAAAAACAGGTATTATCTATATTCAAAGCCCCACGCTATTTGTCCTCAAGTAAAATACATAGGCTAATTTTAACCGGTAATCTGATGGTATATTTTAATTTATAATGGTTTCATATTATTAACTTAGTACATTGCACTAAATATGACTGGAAGTAGAGAATAACATCAGATATTTAGATGCGTTTAGCACATTAAAGGGGTCATATGATGCTCTTTTAAAGATCATTATTTGGTGTAACAGAATATGTTGACATGCTTTAATGTTCAAAAAACACATTCTTTTTCAATTATTGTACATTATTGTAGGTCCTCTATGCACCACCTCTCTCAAACACGTCGTTTTCAACAAAACCCCCTCCTACGACAAGCGCAGTCTGCTCTGATCGTGAGTTGGCCCATGGCTTTGACCCCATGCATTTTGGATTGGCCTAATCACCGGCAATATGCACTCCCGTCCACAAATGTATTACCTTACCCAGACTTCGCGAAGCTTCATCTTTCAAAATACTCTTAAGACAGACCCCGAAAGGAGAACAGAGTCGCGTGAACGATTGATGAATATTCGTTTTAGGCAGTACACACAAGCCACGTTAAACAGCTGACGTCCCTCTGTGATGCGACCCCCCCCTCTCTCTCTCCCTCTGCTCATTATGCAAATATTTCCACATAGTGAGGTAAACATGTGGGGGCGTGTTAGAACGAGCAGTTTTAGGGCGTGGCAGAGTCTTAACTTTGATAAAGATATCTCTTTGGTTTTTTGCTGAGATCGTCTTTATTGCCTTTTTGCACTACTTCAGGCTCTTACTCTCTCATTTTGCACAATCATCTTGCTCTACACTCCCTAAAGGAAGCGAAACTGCATCCCATCATATGACCCCCTTGAAATGGTTCTACATGATTCCTACTTGCGTAATTGGCGTATATGCATTCTAACAATACATTAAGCCTGTCTAATGCTTGAAATCAAGATGGTAGTAGGCATTATATCACACCGTACTAGCCCAAAGAGTCAGTCCCTATTGTTGCCTCATGACTAAGTGCTTATGGATGAAGCCATCTCATGGCCCATTGGTTTACAATGCCACGATGGTCGCCACAATTTACCGGTTTTTATGGAGAGGAATGGTTTGTGTTGACAATGTCATATATGGTTAAAAACTCATTGACTGTGTTTACTAAAATCCAAGCAGAGCCGGCGTTAACACTCGTCAGAACTGAGGTGTAGGACACATTCCCTATCTTCTACTAAAATTGGCCTCCCATTAAATCCATAATTTCCGCTATCATCCCTGTGCACTGCGTCAGTGTTGTTCTAACTGAAACGCGTTCATCAATTGCCCCGTTTGTTTTGTTTTCACCGTGTTTGTCCATGGTGTGCGCCATGTTAACGTCGCATGTTCCTCTTGTGACTATCTCAAGGAACATCCTATCTTCTCTTGTGGACTCCCACCTGTCTCTCTCCGTCTCTGTTTTTGCGTTAACCACCTGCAACACTGATAACACACGGCCCAGGCTTGCTCCTCATTGATCGGCTGACTGTACAGAGTTAAAATCTCTTCCAAACACAATTCATCTTCCCCGTCCGTACAATCCATCCTGATGTCTTCGGGTTTCGCCCCATCTCCGGGATCCTGGAGAGCCGACGGTGAGATTAGCATTCCTTCATCAGTCATTCTTCTTCTCCGGGCTTCCCGAGAGCAGGAGAGACCGTGTTAGGGTGATGAAGAAGAGACAGGAAAGGTCTGTTTACGTTAGGTCTGTCATCTAGAAGCACGGCGCGCGTGTCGCTACTTCTGTTCTTGTTCTGAGCTCGCGCTGCTGCTGCTGCTGCTGTTCGGCTCGGAGGCGCTCAGACGACTTTTCCGCATGGTCTCAGAGTCAGTCGTGTCCTCAGAACATCTTAATCTTAAATGGCGACTTTTTCCACATTTTATAATAACGATAAGAACTTTAGAATTAGCCTAAATGCGTAGCCTTTCAGAAAATGGTTTGTTTACCATGCTAAAAAAACAAGCTAACACAATTAGGTATAGGCTACATATAGACTACACGTTAAATCTTTATCTAAATTTGTATGAAAACGTTTAATTTAAACGTATCATTTAAATGTTAACCTGTTAAATGTAAAACTATTTGGTATGCAAATATGAGTGGTACCGGTCAAATGGCCTGTGCTAAATTTATAGGCTATAGACATTTAGTCTTAGATCGCCCAATTAAAGCTGATTAGTAAATAATTCGGCTACTGCACCCCTTTCTATATAAAAAGTTGTCAACTCAAAATTGCAAACTAAATTGAGGATTTAATGTAGGCTACGTAGGGGAGACACCGGGAGGGGCCCTATTGGCTTAACCAATTAAAAATGAGTGAAAGCTATGTAATTGAAATGTTAAAAACAAAAAAGGATCTTTGAGGTTGTAAAGTAAAATAGGCATGTCTGTCTTATAATTTGATTTGCACTCTTGCTAATGGATAGTATATAACCAAACGGGTAAAATCTTAAACAGCAGGTTCTCTTGTTTAAGTTAATATAGGCTACTGTATAATATCCATACAAGCTTTTTTTCTGTATGTTAAATAAGTTAAATATTTCTATAATAAATAGAGCTATTCACTATTTTAGACTGTCTATTCTTAGTGTCTATTTTATGATGCAGCCTTAAGGTTTGGTAAAACCGTGCACAGGTAATGTCTCAATTTTTAAAAATGTGCTTTTTCCCCTACATTAAATGTTTCATATTAATGTCACAGTGAATGTCTAAAACACAATAGTTCGTTTATTATGTAATGTGAGATAAACTGCTCCATCTAGTGGTTCCAGAGATTTTACAGCATTTAGCTGACCATATTAAGGGGTCATATGTTGCTAAAAAGAACATTATTTTTTGTATTTGGTTTAATGAAATGTGTTTAAGGTTAAAAAAACTCATTATTTTCCACATACGGTACATTATTGTTTTCTCCTCTATGCCCCGCCTTTCTGAAACGCATAGATTTTTACAAAGCCAGCTATCAGTGCGTTGTGATTGGCCGAATTCCTCAAGCGTGAAACGGAAATGTTATGCCCCTCACCATACAGTGATGCCATCTCCCTGCACGACCAGACAAAACCAATAAAACCCATTACAAACGAGGCATTCGTTGCATCCAGGGACATAATTATGGATTATAATGATTTATATTGTCTTTTTACACGTTGCATTGCATCTCGTTGCGTAAACATAAAACTCTGTCTGCATTTGTGATCAAAGAAATGCAAACAACACGTGCTACTCCACACTGCCCAAAACTCACGTTTGAATCATCAGTGGCAAATGATAAAAGAAAACGTACTTACGTGAGTCAGAACTGCCGGCATTTTAGTCTAACGTTACTCTCCCAGGATCAGTAACAGTCCTCCATAAGGAAGAAAAAATGTGCCGGCGATCCACAGCACTAAGTTTGATGTATTCCCTCAGCGACCAGCACCGATCAGCTCCAGGCATGACAAAGCGTATATTGTCCTCTTTTGGAAGACCAAACAAGTAGTTTCGCTTTCACAACGAAAACACAGCGGCCTAGCGTGAGCGAAAGCCCCGGCTTAGCGTGAGCGGAGGCGGCGGGGTTGAGAACGGCGCGCCCGGCGAAGGAGCGGTGAAATGGGCGTTGTGAAAGGCGCTGCGTCCGGCGATCCGGCAGGCGTCGTGTGGTTTGAATGGGGTATTCCCTCAGTGACCAGCACAGATAAGCTCTAGACATGACGAGTGGATATCGTCCTCTTTTGGAAGACCACACAAATAGTTTCGCTTTCACACGAAACACACAGCTTCTCCCTTCAAGACATGGCGCAGCGAATATACTACATCGCGAATAAAAGTTATGCCTTCTTTCTTTGCGTGAAAGTTTGGGTGGCGTTATGCAAATCTTCCCATATAGTGATGTAGACATGTGGGGGCGTTTTAGAACGAGGCGTTTTAGGTAGGCGTGTTTGAATCTCAACTTTTTATAAAGAATATCTCTTTGGATTTGAAGACTTTATTCTTTGCAACTTTACAGATCTTCTTTATGCACCCCCAGCTTGTAACACTCCAAAAGAGAAAGAAAAAATTTAAATCGCACCATATGACCCCTTTAAATACGTGTGTGCATAAGCAGGGTAAAAAAAAAAAGTCAGGCGAAATAAAATCAATTTGAACTGAAATAAATTAGAATGTAAAAAAATAAATGTACTCAAATAACTAAAACTGAAATAATAATTAATTAAAAAAAACTATATTAGACATTAAAAATGAAAAAATATAATATCTCATTAGTACTAAAATAACACTGGACTAAGATGGGACAAAATCACATCTTGGTTAGGCTAGTCTGTTGTGTTTCTCCATGTCAAAGGCAAATAATGCAACTTTATTTCTAAAATAAATTAAAAAATTACTATGAAACTGAATCACCAATAAATATAAAATAAACAAATACCTTGTAATGTCCAGTAAATGCATATACAGTGGTACGGCCAGTATTCAGACCCCCTTATATTTTTCACTCTTTGTTATATTGCAGGCGTTTGCTAAAATCATTTAAGTACATTTTTTCCTCATTAATTTAAACACAGCACCCCATATTGACAGAAAAACACAGAATTGTGACATTTTTGCAGATTTATTAAAAAAGAAAACTGAAATATCACATGGTCCTAAGATTTTATTCAGACCCTTTGCTCAGTATTTATTAGAAGCACCCTTTTGATCTAATACAGCCATGAGTCTTTTTGGGAAAGATGCAACAGTTTTTCACACCTGGATTTGGGGATCCTTTGCCATTCCTCCTTGCAGATCCTCTCCAGTTCTGGCAGGTTGGATGGTAAACGTTGGTGGACAGCAATTTTTATGTCTCTCCAGAGATGCTCAGTTGGGTTTAAGTTAGGGCTCTGGCTGGGCCATTCAAGAAAAGTCACAGAGTTTTTGTGAAGCCACTCCTTCGTTATTTTTTTGTGCTTAGGGTCATTGTCTTGTTGGAGGGTAAACCTTCTGCCCAGTCTGAGGTCTTGAGCACTCTTGAGAAGGTTTTCGTCCAGGATATCCCGTACTTGGCCGCATTCATCTTTCCCTCGATTTCAACCAGTCGTCCTGTCCCTGCAGCTGAAAAACCCCCCACAGCATGATGCTGCCACCACCATGCTTCAACGTTGGGACTGTATGGGACAGTGATGAGCAGTGCCTGGTTTTCTCCCCACATACCGCTTAGAATTAAGGCCAAAAGTTCTATCTTGGTCTCATCAGACCAGATAATCTTATTTCTCACCATCTTTGAGTCCTTCAGGTGTTTTTTTAGCAAACTCCATGCGGGCTTTCATGTTTCTTGCACTGAGGAGAGGCTTCCGTTTGGCCACTCTGCCATAAAGCCCCGACTTTTGGAGGGCTGCAGTGATGGTTGACTTTATACAACTTTCTCCCATCTCCCGCCTGCCTCTCTGGAGCTCAGCCACAGTGATCTTTGGGTTCTTGTTTACCTCTCTTACCAAGGCTCTTCTCCCCTGATAGCTCAGTTTGGCTGGACGGCCATTTCTAGGAAGGGTTCTGGTCGTCCCAAGTGTCTTCCATTTAAGGATTATGGTGGCCACTGTGTTCTTAGGAACCTTAAGTGCAGCAGAATGTTTTTGTAACCTTGGCCAGATCTGTGCTTGCCACAATTCTGTCTCTGAGCTCATCAGGCAGTTCCTTTGACCTCATGATACTCATTTGCTCTGACATGCACTGTGAACTGTAAGGTCTTATATAGACATGTGTGTGGCTTTCCTAATCAAGTCCAATCAGTATAATTAAACACAGCTGGATTCAAATGAAGGTTTAGAACCATCTCAATGATGATCAGAAGAAATGGACAGCACCTTAGTTCAATATATGAGTGTCACAGCAAAGGGTCTGAATACTTCGGACCATGTGATATTTCAGTTTTTCTATTTTAATAAATCTGCAAAAATGCAACAATTCTGTTTTTTTCTGTCAATATGTGGTGCTGTGTGTACACTAATGAGGAAAAAAATTTACTTAAATGATTTTAGCAAATGGCTGCAATATAACAAAGAGTGAAAAATTTAAGGGGGTCTGAATACTTTCCGTACCCAATGTAAGTAGTTGTGAGCGATAATAACTCCTATATGCAACATTATGAACATGTGCTTTGCTCAGTAACTCCTATGAGGAAATCAGTGTTGACTCAAAATCTATATATTTGCCATGCTGATGATCAGATGCATCTTTTTAACCCATTTTTGCAACAAAACTTCAGCAAAGCATAATATTTCTATAAGTGTGCATTAATAGGATATCATCTCTTATGAAGCTCTATTTCTCTTTACAGCTTATGGTTTCCTATATCACTGAACTCCTCTGGGTTTCAGAGTGTATCCTCCGCACCGTGTCAGACGAAGATGTTTTTTCCCCCTCATGGCTCCCCTGGGTGAGCAGCAGCATTAGATGAAACCCCTTCAAAATGAGCACTTTCCTTTTTGTGCGTTGTGTGTTTTGAGTCACTTATGTGCTGTAAAACACAAACAAGCCGTCACCAGATATCGAATGAAAATCAGACTTAATGTTATTCGAACATTGACACAGCTGTTCTTTCAGTCTGCTATGTCTCGACATTGTCAAAACCCTGAAGTTTGAAGAATTATGCATGAGACCTTTAAAAGTGTAATATTTCATAAATAGCTGGCAGTTTTATATTCAGTGACTGAAACCTCATGATGACTGCAGGATGTTTTTTGACGGTTTGCGCAGGTGCTGGAAGTCAAAACCTGCTTTCCACATTGAGTGCCTGCATTAACCATCTGTCTGCCTCCGTCTCCACAGGATCTGGCCTTCATGCCTCTACCTGAAGAGGAAGTGACAATCATATTTCACAAAAAGCTTCTTTTTGCTTAATTAAAAACTATTTTAAGACTAAAAGGCATTTCAGAAGAGAATAATCAAGCCAAACAAACTTTGATTTGAATTCAGAACAAGCTCTATAAAACCTCAGCATCTTAAAGCTACAGACTTTTGCATTTAAATCAGATAAACAGCCTATAGCCTATTTTCAACCGTATGTGTATGCATTTTATAACCTATTACTTTTAGCAAAAACAGCATATACCTGATAGTTTTGCATTGTCTTTAATAAGATGGCTAGATTCTCCTCGCACGACGCGGTTCTTAGAAGTCACGCCGTTGGGGATTTCAGCATCAGTATTGGTAAGCCACGTCGATTCGGTCTCTCTGGTCCAGCTCTCATGATATCGCGGTTCAATAGCATCTGCTCGAGTCCCACCGCAGCCCATTGAAATAAGATGGAGCGCTGCATGCGCTGTGAAATGCTGCAGACGAGCGCGCGCGTGCGTGTATGCTCTGGTCCCACGCGCAGCTGTGAGTGAATGAGAGCGCCTCGTGCATTTGCCAAACTTGAGATTTGTCATCCTTTAGGTCATCAGTTTATTGCGATACTGTGTGGAGGCGATTTGCGCCAAAACAAACAAGAGAGGAATACGTTTACGTTTTAGACGCATGTTTTAGCACCAAAAACGTGTTCAAATAAAACTTTATATTTTATAGGCCTATATTATAAAGCACACACATAGGCTACACACAGGAGTGATGATGAGAGTGCTAGTTTTGTATTTTCCAATTTAATGCAAGATTTTTCATAAATTACAAATCCTTCAAGTTCAACAAATCATTATCTATAGGCAAATTTCAATATATTTTATTTCAGTGTAGATATTTCTTAACCTTTTTTGTACTGAGTTTTGTTGGGGTCAATAAATAACCCTAAAACGTCTGGATATTATAATGCCTAAAAACTATATATGTTGATAAAAAAAAATATATAATCTATATAATATTCTGTAGGTTTCTTGCATGTAGTATAAGTACTGTTAGTAACATTCAGCCTGATGTTATTTTATCCATGAAAAAGGACTTAAAAAAATAATTAAATCAAAACTATGAAAACGCACACAAATTCTAACATATTTTAAAATATATCTCTTTTTAAATTAATATTTATTTTATATTGGACATCCTTATTTGCCCTTGAATTCATGTTTCATAAAAGTACCCTGGTATTACTGTACAGTGGTGCTGCCATGGTACTTTTTGTAAGGAATCAGAAAGTGATAATTATGATTTGTTTCAAAGCAGTCATCTCCTTCCAATAATTCTGCAGAATCAGTGCATATATAGTCATTTGAATAAAGGTCCTCACCCCTAACAATAAAACTAAATAAACAAAATTACGTGCTATAATTTTATTGACTTTGATTGGTCTTCACATCCAGCATGTGATCATGTATTTCACCTTTTCCAACACAAACATACAGTAAATACATTTAATCTCACAGCAGAAGTACAAACACAGACAAACACAAACATAGTGGTTCTCAGCAACACAATTAAATATAATCACTGCATTACCTGCACATGGTACAGAGTAAGCACCAACAGAAAATTAAAAACAGAATGCATAACCATTATGTGCTCAGCGAAAGACGAGTGTTCAGTGTTGGACCACACATGCCCTCGAAGGACAGATTTTAAAACCCCTGAAAAACCTTCATTTGTAAACAAATTAAACCAATTGTGAGATTCTGAGACTTCTTATTAGAAATCTAATCTGATCTGCAGGAATGATGAAGGAATGAGGCAGTGAGAGGGAGGTACTAACAGAGAGGTAAAAAGTAAAGATAAACAGTAAGTGTTTAATAAATTATTGTGTAAGTCCGGGGGGTGGGGGGGGGGGGGGGGGGGGGGGGGGGTGGGGGGGGGGGGGGGGGGGGGGGGCTGTAACAGATGAACT
>JADLZN010010141.1:0-54737 GCA_018155175.1 Sinocyclocheilus anophthalmus
TTCTGGTCTAATACAGGCTTCTAGTTGCTCAACTGTTTTAGGTTTTCTTTGTCGCATCTTCCTCTTTATGAGGCGCCAAATGTTTTCTATGGGTGAAAGCTCTGGACTGCAGGCTGGCCATTTCCTGCTCCGGATCTGCGGCACTACGCGCCTGTATGTACTGATGCAGTATGTGTCTGGCCATCGTTGGTCAATGTTGGAAAAATGCAATGGTCCCTCTAGCCCTGAAGAGACACTCTGGGATGGTAGCATTATGTTGGGTTCTAGAACTTGGATATAGCCTTTTCCAGGCATTGATGTTGCCTTTTCCATATGTGGAGCTGCCCATGCCAGCACGCACATCATGCAACCCCATACCACAGAGATTGCGGCTTCCTGACTGAAGCTCTGATAACAACTTGGGTTTTGTCCTGTCCTCTTTATCCGGATGACATGGCGTCCACATTTTCAAAAGACTTCAATTTGATTCTTCTGACCAAGAACAGTTTTCCACTTCCCCTTATATGTTTTTTGGCCACACGTCTCCCGTTTAAATGAGCCTTGGCCCATAGAAAACGCCTGCGCTTCTGGATCATGTTTAGATATGGCTTCTTTTTTGACCTATAGAGTTTTAGCCGGCAACGGCGAATGGCACGGTGGATTGTGTTCACCGACAATGTTTTCTGGAAGTATTCCTGAGCCCATGTTGTGATTTCCATTACAGTAGCATTCCTGTATGTGATGCAGTGCCGTCTAAGGGCACAAAGATCACGGGCATCCAGTATGGTTTACCGGCCTTGACCCTTACGCACAGAGATTTTTCCAGATTCTCTGAATCTTTGGATGATATTATGCACTGTAGGTGATGATAACTTCAAATTCTTTGCAATTTTTCTCTGAGAAACTCTTTTCTGATATTGCTCCACTATTTTTCATTATTTTTGGGGGAATTGGTGATCCTCTGCCCATCTTGACTTCTGAGAGACACTGCCACTCTGAGAGGCTCTTTTTATACCCAATCATGTTGCCAATTGGTCCTCCAGCTGTTCCTTATATGTACATTTAACTTTTCCGGCCTCTTATTGCTACCTGTCCCAACTTTTTTTTGGAATGTGTAGCTCTCATGAAATCAAAATTGAGCCAATATTTGGCATGACATTTCATAATGTCTCACTTTCAACATTTGATATTTGTTATCTATATTCTATTGTGAATAACATATAAGTTTATGAGATTTGTAAATTAATCCATTACTTTTTTACTCACAATTTGTACAGTGACCCAACTTTTTTTGGAATCGGGTTTGTAAACGGCAACAGTAGGCTTTTTAAACACATTTTGGAGTAAATGGTTTTACGGTTGTTTGTATTATCTCACTATTAAAACACACTTGTTGGCACTTATAGAACGGATACCATGATTAATACCAACTCAATCTTGCTGTACCCTTACGAAAAATAAGTTTATTCAGTGTGCTATTAGTATACTTCTTTTAAACAAAAAAATAGGAAAGTATACTTTTAGTCTACTATTTCTGTACTTCTCAGACATGGGCTTTGTGTACTTCTCAGAAATATACTTAAAGTGGCATTTAAGTATACTTGACTTATACTTGAAAAAGTCTAAATATATTTGAGCTGTACTTGTGCTCCGAGAATCCGTGTTTTCGCTAGTACACATCCGTGGGGCGCTAGTACACATCTTCTGTACGGAATTTCCAAAAAACACAAGTGAAGAGGAAACTGAAACAACAGATGCTTCCACGTGTAATCTAACATGATCATTAGACATTAAACAGCATCAAAACTGTGTAACGTTGTGGAATAAAATGTCGACCAATGAAGAGGTAATAATGACTGTCAAGCTTTGGGGTGTTGATCGACTTTATCTACGTTTTGATTATCATTCTGAATCCAATTCATAGTCTTTTTTCAGCTTTTTGTTCAAAATGTTGTTTATTTCTTTATTATTTATTAAACTTATCCACATTCAAGTGTTTAAATAAAGAATGCATGAAGCTAGAATACAATTTTTTTGTTTACAAGCATATACCCTGTTCTTTCTTTTGATGTTTTGCATGTTCAGATATTCATATAACAAAATATATAAATTAATACCTAAATAGGGACATAGTAGTATACTTAAAGTATGATGTAAAGTCCACTTAAAGAAAACTTACGAGTATACTTGCAGTATAAAACTACTAAACTAGTACTTTACTGAGACTATACTTCAAAGTGTACTAAAAATGCTACTACAAGTATTTAATTAGTAAACTATCATTATACCTATAAGTTCACTTTTAGTATAGTTGCAGTACAAGCTAAAAATATTTTTGTAAACTAGTTGTGTACTTAAAGTTTACTACTGTTATACTTAAAAGTATACTTTTATATACTATAAAGTGGGCCAATTTAGTCCCAAGGAATATTGAAATAGTACACTTACAATTATACTACTAGTACACTGATATTTGTGTATAGCGTACTACAAAAGTATACTTAAAAATATCCTTGAACTTTACTTAAGTATACTTAATAAAATAAACTTGAAGTATACTACTTTTTGGTAAGGTATGAGACACCTGGGACTCAGAATGTGTCTTTGATAGACCATAAACGATACAAGTGCAGCAAATGTTGCCTCAGAATTCAAATGTTGTCATTTCCTTTAGTGTAGATGAAACCAGGAACATCCTCCTAAAGTGTCATATTAACTTACTGTTTACAGACAAGAGCGAGTTTTCTTCATACAAATCTTGATTGTCATTTTCTTTTTTCTCCATACAAATCTTGATTGTCATTTTCTTGTCTCATACTGAGTAAAATCCTAACTTGTCTATTGTCAAGTCATGTAAACGCAAGAATCAATCTAGTGAGGTCCGTCTGTTTTGTGTTTTGGGGTTTTCATCTTTACTAAATCGCTTGCGCTTCCCATAGAAGCCAAAAATAAAAAAAAAAAAAAATTAACAAACAAAATTGTTCTCACAATTCACAAGTTTGGTCACACATTTTTCGCTATATGTTTTCTTTATCAGCTGATCGTTGATAAAGTTGACCGTGAGTTTATGATTATCGGTCTACAGTCTTCCTCAACATACAAGTTGGTGAACATCCATTCACATAAAACATAAAGTCAGCGAGATTCCCTTGTTCGCCTTCTGCCGGAAGCACATGTCATTAAGGAATATATGATGATTTGAAACACATTTTATACAAAATAAGTAGGAAACACTGCTGCATGAAAGCTCAATAGGACTGCTGAAGAGAAAGCATCTGATATGTACTGATCTGAATATTTGAGATTTCTTTATTGGATCTTTATGTTAGGATCAACTAGTGGCTTAAAATGTGTAAGCTTCTGGCCATTTTTAAAAGCTTTAGCTTAATCTAATTCTGGTATTTAATATATTGAGATTAATATTTTTCATTATTTATATTATGAATTACATTTAAAGTTGTACTATTACCTTGTCAAAATAGTAATTCTCATGTAATGCCTTAATGTTTTGTAACAATAACATTGATCACTAGTTTATATACTTCTAGATGATATTTAGAAATTATTTTTATTTTAAACAAAAGCGTAATGCCCGGATATTTCACTGATTCCACAGTATTTGACTCGTGATATTTTTAGTGGATGCTGAGAGTTATTGTGAGATTTTTATGTAAGTGCTTCATACGTTCTGTATTATTTTATTTGCAGTTAAATCTCCAGATGTGAACATCTGATCTGCACCGCTGGTTAAAATCACAACATCAACATGATTTGAATTATTTTCCTGGTAAAACTTGCATTGGTTTGTCTGACAGAGGAAGTAAGTGGACATTGGCAGATGTCTTTATCCCAGAGCGACTGCAGACTGTTACAAGTGGATTTTCTTCGTTCTTTTGTCCAAGCTGATTTTTCCGTAGTATGAGAGCACTGTTCTAAAGTAAATCTTCATATTTTCACTCAAATGTTAAAGATTAAGAGCATTATTTATTCTAGTGATTGACAGTCAGGACATTTCATAACAGGTAAATGAGATCTAAACAAAGAGTTAAGATTAAACTTAAAAAAAAAAAATACTAATTACTACATTTTTCAAAAATTCATATACAAACCAGATTCCAAAAAAGTTGAGACACTGTACAAATTGTGAATAAAAACAGAATGCAATGATGTGGAAGTTTCAATTTTCAATATTTTATTCAGAATACAACATTGATGACATATCAAATGTTTAAACTGATAAAATGTATCATTTTAAGGGAAAAATAAGTTGATTTTAAATTATTGCATCAACACATCTCAAAAAAAGTTGGGACAAGGCCATGTTTACCACTGTGTGGCATCCCCTCTTCTTTTTATAGTCTGCAAACGTCTGGGGACTGAGGTGACAAGTTGCTCAAGTTTAGGTATAGGAATGTTGTCCCATTCTTGTCTTATATAGGCTTCTAGTTGCTCAACTGTCTTAGTCTTCTTTGTCGTATCTTCCTCTTTATGATGCGCCAAATGTTTTCTATGGGTGAAAGATCTGGCCTGCAGGCTGGCCATTTCAGTACCCGGTTCCTTCTTCTACGCAGCCATGATGTTTTAATTGATGCAGTATGTGGTCTGGCATTGTCATGTTGGAAAATGCAAGGTCTTCCCTGAAAGAGACGACGTCTGGATGGGAGCATATGTTGTTCTAGAACTTGGATATACCTTTCAGCATTGATGGTGCCTTTCCAGATGTGTAAGCTGCCCATGCCACACGTACTCATGCAACCTCATACCATCAGAGATGCAGGCTTCTGGATTGAGCGCTGATAACAACTTGGGTTGTACTTTTCCTCTTTAGTCCGGATGACATGGCGTTCCCAGTTTTCCAAAAAGAACTTCAATTTCCACTTTGCCAAGTCCTTTTGAATGAGCCCTTGGCCCAGAGAAAACGCTTGCGCTTCTGGATCATGTTTAGATATGGCTTCTTTTTTGACCTATAGAGTTTTAGCCGGCGAATGGCACAGTGGATTGTGTTCACCGACAATGTTTTCTGGAAGTATTCCTGAGCCCATGTTGTGATTTCCATTACAGTAGCATTCCTGTATGTGATGCAATGCCGTCTAAGGGCCCGAAGATCACGTGCATCCAGTATTAATTGTTTTTTCCTGGCCAGATCTTGACCCGTTCATCTCGCGACCCTACGTAGTTTTCTCAAACTTTTTGCAATTTTTCTCTGAGAAACTCCTGTCTGATATTGCTCCACTATTTTTCGCTGCAGCAGTGGGGGAATTGGTGATCCTCTGCCCATCTTGACTTCTGAGAGACACTGCCACGCTGAGAGGCTCTTTTTATACCCAATCATGGTTTTTGTAGCCCAACGTTCACAGTCTGTAGCGCGTAAGATAGTGGTTGCAAATTGGTCCTCCACCTGTTCCTTCTATGTACAGTTAACTTTTCCGGCCTCTTATTGCTACCTGTCCCAAATTTTTGGGAATGTGTAGCTCTCATGAAATCCAAAATGGGCCAATATTTGGCATGACATTTCAAATGTCTCACTTTCAACATTTGATATTTATCTATATTCTATTGTGAATAAAATATAAGTTTATGAGATTTGTAAATTATTCCATTCTTTTTTTACTCACAATTTGTACAGTGTCCCACCTTTTTTGGAATTGGGTTTGTAAATGACATTACAATTAAATTGTTTTTGTTTTTATTTGTGCAAATTAGGTAATAAGGGTCATATTACATGTTTTGTTTTTGGTATTTACATACATAAAATGGCCTTACTAAGACAAATGAATTACAAACAAATAAACACAATACATCACATGAGATGTTGTGGAAATTACATTGTAATGTACAATGGTAAAGAAACTATTAATATGTTTTAAATATTAACTTAAGAATAAAATCAACATTTGCTCTGGTTTTGACCAAAAGTCTGTCGGTGTCTTTTGTGTTTAGTCACTATAACTGGCTTCAAAGTACTGTATATAAACAAAGAAGATCCCAACAATAAACTGCTATGATTTCTTAAAATGCTAAGACAAAATTCACCACAAACCGTAATAAAAACAAAATGGAAGAAGAACCAATAAATACACAACATAATGGAAAAACCAGGACAAAAACAACAAACATCACCGTTTCACGCTTTAAATGGAAATATGCCATTGTAAATCCTAATATTAGTAGGATTACTGACATCTTCACACCGAACAGAGCAAATACAGTCGTAAACCCCACTGAGAGTGTCACTCCAACTGAAAAAAACAAGAAAAAAATAAGTACAAAGAATACAATTAACTGCAAAGGTGTCTGAACATACTTTTGATCCGGTACAGTGAAATGAACGGTTAATAAATAAGCCCCAAATGTGATCCCAGGAGCAGCACGGCAAGCTATGAGCACATCTGACCACGTCTGTATACTGACAACTGTTCCTACAGTCAGTCCTAGACCTAATATAATCACTGTACTAGAATATGAAAGTAAAATGACTAAAACTTTTAATATTTTATGTTTACGCAATAAATTTACTGAGTAAGCTAATGAAACTGCAATAGTAAATGTTGAGGATAAAATCAAATTTATTGGTACAGCAACATTTGGACTCATATTATTTCTTAATGTGACCATGAAAATAACAAGTATGCATATTATTGCTCCAAAATTACAATGTTCGTGCTTTCCTTTAGTGAAAATAACAACAGCATTCAGTACAATGAAGAAAATCCATCCTACAATTCCAACAGCTCCTCCGAAAGTGTCATATATTAGAGGCAAGACTGGATTTTCTTTATTTACATTTTGACTGGTCTCTTCTTTAAGTTTGTTCTCTATTTCTTGTAGTGTTTGTAAAAGTTCCAGCATTTCTAATTCTTGTCTCAATACTAAGTAAAATCTGTAATCATTGAGCCAAACTAACTTGTCTATTTCCACTATGAGAGCAGCTCTTTGAGCAGGTTTTGCTTCATAGTCTCTTATGATGTGAAATCTTCCTCCACATGCGTTGATCATTTCTCCAGCAATCCCTCTGGACGCTCCTGTGAAACGTTCCTGCTGATTTTGGAGCAGAAGAACAATGCAGTACTGCAGGACTTCTGCTCCCAGCAGCTCCTGGGCTCGTTTCACAATATCACACTGTTGTGTTTGTTGATCTTCCAGATTCAGGAGCATTAAAATGGCGTGAGGTCCAGGATACGAGAGAAACAGCGCTGTTGTGAAGGTCTGTCTCGCTGTGTCCTCCTCACAGAGGTTTGGTCCAGTGACCAGCTTCATTCTACGAGCCTCGTCTGTGATTACTGGAGTCTTTACAATCTCTCTGTCCTCCTGTCCACCGTCTTTCCTTCCTGACAGAAGATCTGCAGCACTGAATCTGGACTGACCTCTGATTCCCACAATCAGGATCCTCAGAGCCTCATCACGAGAAGCTGAAAAGGAAAGTGAAACCATCAGTGTCAGTGGGGTAAGAAACACAAGCTAAAATATATTCGCTATTTATAAACAAATCATAATATTTTTGCTTCTCAAGTCAATTTATCTTTGTTTTAATGGGGTCATGAATTGAGAAATCAAATTTTCGCTGATCTTTTTAATGTACAAGAGATCATTGTACTATAAAAACCGTTTCAGAGCTCAATACTTTAATCCAAAATAGCTGAAGTGACCAGCAGGAGAAAACAGGATTACTAGACTAAAAATAACATTTCTATCCATCAGAAGACAGTGACATGGCAAGTTTTTTGAGAAGCTCAAAGGGAAACTGGGCGTTATACTGTATACTATACTGTATCAATTAATAAAAGATAAGTTGCATTGGATAAAAGCATTTACCAAACATAAATGTCTTTTTTTTTTTGATTGACATTTCTGCAAGAAATCAAGTTTACATTATAAAATTAAAAACATTAATTCCTGGCTAAATAGTAGAAGAGAGCAGATACTAACCTTCTGAAGATGAGATGTGAAATGCTAGAGTCAATATGAGCAGCCTGTTTAGTTTTGTCTTGGCTAATTTCATCTTTTAATGTGAGGTCTTTCTCATAGAACGAGTCACATTCAGTTGATTTCAAGTTGACAAAAGCGAACAAATCTGGGTTTGGCCTCCCAATGCTTGCGATAAACTTTCTTTATCAACTCAGGGGTTGATTGTGAGTTTATGATTAACTCTGGCTGTGAACCTCACACTTTCATGCACACACTGGTACATTTCCTCAGTTTAAACATTTGATATGCTTTCTATGTGCCATTGTGAATAACGTGTGTTTATGAGAGATTTGCAAGTCAGTGCATTGTGTTTTTATTTTACACAGCATCCCAATTTGTTTGGAACTAGGGTTGTAATACCATTTGATGTGATGTTTAAAGATAACAGCCATTTGAGAACAGGATTAAACACATTTAAGTTTTCTGCAAGAATATTTGAAGGATTTAAACACATTTACTCAGCAAGAAGAAATACTTCAGGACTGCTTGAAAGAAAAATAAGCAAGTGAATTTCTATAGTATATAGTTTTATTTGTGCACAACAAGCTTAAACACGTGTAATTTTAGTGATTCCAAAAGCTTAATATACTAAAGCTTATTTATGTTTTATGTATTTATACTAATAATCTTAAGTATACATTAGTTGCCAAAATATAGATATAAAATAACTCAATACACAGCAATGTGTTAATGAGCATTTCTGTATTCGATCAGCTCTTAATAGTCTTATATTACTTGTTAACATTTGTAAGTTTCATACACAAAATTGTATTTTTATTTGCAGTTAAATCTCCAGACAAGGTTAAATCACAACAGAAACATGATCTGAAAACTGCATTGGTTTGTTTGCAGAGCTGCAGAGGTTGTAAGTGGACATTTAACACATTTTCATCCAGAGATAGAGGGTCTTACCAACAATTATAAGTAAAATATATACATAATTATGAGTTATTTGTGATTTAAACTAGACTAATGCAGTCTGCCCTTGACAAATTACTATTAACAAACCAAGCAATAATGCTACATAAAACAGGTAAGAACAGAGCAAGCTTTCTATTATTATTTTGAGAAAACTCACTAGCAACCCTAAAATTGACAGAATAACTGAACCAATGAGCACACAAGCACATGAAAACAACAGTGGAAGAATAGTTAACCAGAATACAATCTTTAGCATTTCATTGTTTAAATGGAAATACATCATTGTCAATCCTGATATTAGCAGAATTATTGTAATCATCCCACCAAACACATTCACAAACCCCACTGAAAGTGTGGCCCCGATGGTACAACACAGAAACGACCCTAGTGCGTGTATTGAAAGTTTACGACTAATGATTTTATTGCAACATGAGAATGCAAAAGCCCCGACTGTGACCCCAGGAGCCGCGTAACATGCTATGAGCACATCTGACCACGTTCTGATGCTGATGATTGTCCCAAAGATCAAAGCTGAACCCACCATAAACATAAAACACATCATTATAGCGTGCGGAAGTATTAGCAACCTGACACAATATATTAAGATATCTGCAATGATAAATCTGTTGTCTTGACTCATCCTGTTAAACTCAAATTTATCAATCACTGTGGGATCTACTGTAAGTACAGTTGCTAGTGATGATAATAAGGACAAATTTAGTGGTATGGAAAGATCTGGACTCATAATATTTCTTAGATAGACCATAAACAATACAACTACAGTAAATGCTACCCCAGAAATCGATATCATGTCCTTTCCTTCAGTGTAAATAACAAAAGCTCTAAGTGAAACAAGGAAAATCCATCCTACAATTCCAGTTGTTCCGCCTAAAGTGTCATATATTAAAGACAAGACTGGATTTTCTCCATGCACATCTTGAATGGGTTCTTCAGTTTCTAAATCTTGTGTCAGTACTGAGTAAAATCTGTGTTCATTGAGATTAACTAACTTGTCTATTTCCACTATGAGAGCAGCTCTTTGCCAGAACGATCCCTGACCATTCAGCGATTGGCGGCATCCTTCAAACCTGGGACGACAAGTCCTTTGAAGGTTTTTCAGAGGCTGCTCGGTCTCATGGTGGCCGCCGCCTCTGTGATACCTCTGGGCCTGCTCTATATCTGGCCACTTTTAGCTCAAAGCCTGTGTTCCACCCCACGCCTGGCACCTGGGACGGCTTCCTGTCAGGGTAGACCACCACTGTATCAAGGCTGTGGCCCCCTGGACAACATCTCACCTGTTCCAAACAGGAATGAGGTTAGGCCTGACCTCCAGAAGGAAGGTAGTCACAACAGATGCTTCCAACTCAGGTTGGGGCGCTCTGTTGGAGGGCAATCTGGCGTTCGGCTCCTGGTCAGCCCCGGAGCAATGCCTACATATCAACTACCTAGAAAAGTGATGGCGGTTTTTCTAGCCCTAAAAACCTTCCTGCCGACCTTGAAGGGGCACCACGTCCTGGTCTGCTAGGACAACATGACGGTGGTAGCCTATATCAACCACCAAGGTGGTCTCAGGTCATGTTCCCTTTACAGGATGGCTCGACGCCTCCTTCTATGGGCACAGAAAGAGCTCCTCTTGTCAAGGGCGGTTCACGTTACGACCAGGTTGAACCTTAGCACAGACTTGCTGTCCAGAGGCAATGTAGCCCCAGGCGAATGGGTGCTACATCCTCAAACGGTTCTGAAAATCTGGGCTGTCTTCAGGAAGTCAGAGGTCGAGCTCTTCGCCAAACGGTTCTGATATCTGTGGCGTGTCTTCGGGGGGCAAGGTCGACTTCTGTTCTTCGACCCTCAAAATACAAGATCTCAGCTGCCCAACATACTTGTTGCGATACAGCGATAGGCTCTGCCACACGGCACGTGCTTGCCTTTATGCTTTTCCCCCGATCGCCCTGATTCCTCAGGTCAGGCGGGTCAGGGAGACCAAGTGCTCACTCCTCCTAGTGGCCCCGCTCTGGAGGAACCAGGCCTGGTTCCCGGAGCTAGTGAAGCTCTCAGCAGCAGCCCCGTGGCCCATTCCACTGAGGAGGGACCTTCTCACGTAGGCGAAAGGCATGATTTGGCATCCCTGGCCGGAGCTGTGGGGCCTTCATGTATGGTGCCTCAACGGGAGCCTAATCAGCTCCCAGCGAGAGTTATCAATACCATTTTAGAGGCCAGAGCGCCATCTACAAGACGCTTTTACAGCCAAAAATGGTTGGTCTTCCTTAACAGGTGCTCTGCACATAGTCTGAACCCGGTATCATGTAAAGTGTCCCACGTGCTAACCTTTTTACTGGAGCTGTTGGATAAGGGGTGCCCCTTCCACGCTCAAAGTGTATATGGCAGCTATCACAGCGAACCATTCTCTCAAAGCTAGCCAATCGATCGGCAGAAACAACCTGGTCGTTAAGTTCTTGAGAGGCGCTCTGTTAAGCGAGTGGGTGACTTGCAAGCACTGTCAATCAATGCTTCCTGTCTTGAGTTTGGACCTAACACGCTGGGAAGGTCCTCCTGAAACCAAACATGTTAATTCCTAAGTGCTCTCGACTCCGTCTGCTCTGATCCGACTTAAGGGACACTGAGAGTGCAGCTCTCAGCAGTCAGAGCAGCTCTTTGTTTGCTTTGCAGGCCGCCAGAAGGGACTGCCGTCTGCAAAGTAGCAACTCTCTTGCTGGATTGTAGATGCGATAGCCTTGGCTACAATGCCCTATAGGTGTGAGGGCCCACTCCACAAGGGGGATGTCCTCCTCCTCGACATGGTCCAGGCATGATTTTAGTTGGTGGATATTTGTCGGGCTCCGACTGCCGTCACTGTCCACATTTGCCAGATTTTATCATTTGGATGTCCCTGCACTACAGGCACGGATTCTCTCTGTTTAGACTGCCATTCTTCCCCCTTGGGCGAAGTTCTTTATATTTGTGCTTATCAGCTACTAGCTTGTAGCACAAAGTGTGCTCATGTTCTTGGGAGTCCTAGTGCTCCGAGACTGGGCTCGCAGGACCTATTGTTCTGTATCTGCTCATAGCGCAGTGATTGGATGCATTCCCCAATGCGTTATACGCCATGGGAGAGACCGTTCGAAAGGGACCGCTCCGATTACTAACGTAACCTCGGTTCCCTGAGATAAGGGAACGAGCGTTGCGTCACTTGCCGCACTCTAAACTGCACGTGAATCGATGACTGTCGCTTCAGTCGAATGATCTGATGAATGGCGCTCCGAGCCGACTTATATAGTGGTCGGCTCCACCCTTTCTGGCGGGCTAAAGCGCCATTGGTTTATGCAGCTACACAAACGTGAAGAAATCAGGCTTCAGTACAGAGTAAAACAGGAATTTTCCCCAATGCGTTATACGCAACGTTCGTTCCCTTATCTCAGGGAACCGAGGTTACGTTAGTAACTGGAGCATTTTATTTACAGCTTAAAAAAAATCTGTTTTTACAGTGTGTATGTCACTGCAAGCTTGCTGAACAGCTGAAAGGGAAAATGAAACTAGCTGCATGAATTAGGGCTGGGCAATATAGATAAATATATAGTTTTTAACCTTTTGCTGATATACAGTGTCTCTGTTTTTGTATTTGCTCAAAATTATTTGAAAGGTTGTAGTTTTTAAATCAGAGGAACAATCATGGTGTTAAAATGCCATTATTGTGGGTTCAATTACCAGAGAACACATAAACTAATAATAAGTCATATTAGATAAAAGCATCTGCCAAATGCATAAATGTAATGTATTGTAATTAAAGTTTGCGCAGGAATTATAGTCAAATTAATTAAAATAAAATCTCATTATTAGCTAAATAGTAGAAGAGAGCAGATACTAACCTTCTGAAGATGAGATGTGAAATGCAAGAGTCAATATTAGAAGCCAATTTGATTTTCTCTTGGCCAATTTCATTTTTTAACCTGGTCTGTCTGTTTCTTGAAGCGAGTCACTGAGTTAGTTTCGACTTGACAAAAACAAATGAATCCAAGCAAGATTCTGCGGTTAATGAAACGGTTCATATCATACTTGATTTATTTAATTTTTCCCCCCTGAGGGCAACTTACAATGTTAGTAAAATTGTTTTGCACCAAAACAGTCATAATTCAGCAATAATTGACCATTTCCAATCCGTCTCTGACCATCTAAAAGAAAAACACGGTTTAGGAGCTGCTTTCTCCTTTAAGACCTTTAAAACATCTTTACATAAGAAATAAGTATCAACATGCCCAACCACAGCATGTGTGTGAGATTGCAGAAAATCCCGTGAAAGAGTGAAAAACAGGAGGATATGTTTAACCAAATCATTCACAAAGACAACAAACCAAAAAAACATCCAGGCATTCACGACACTAATTAAAAACTGAATGACACATTTTATGTGAAACACTTTATAAACCCTTATAAATGTTCGACTTAACATTGAAGAAACACAGTTTACACACTGTAGCTCCCAAATACCTGAGTTATTATAAATGGTTTTGTAGAACATAATTAAAATACTCTTAAGAATCAACAATATGACTTGGCATAGTTATTGAAAGCGGACAGCAGTAAAAATTAATCCAGAATGATTCTAGACTTCACTAGATCTTCGTATGCTTTATAAAACACTTAATATGCAGCAATATGTACTATAGTATTTTATTAGCTCTTAATAATCTTGATGATGGAGATGCATGATTTAGTGGGTTCTGATATGAAACTGATGAACAACTACTATTTGTTAAGAAATATTTGCATGTTTTATACTTTCTGTTTTATGTTTATTTGCAGTTTAATCTCCAGATGAGAACATCTGATCTGCACCGCTGGTTAAAATCATCTGAATTATTTCCGGTAAAACTGCATTAGTTTGTCTGCAGAGGAAGTAAGTGGACATTTAGCAGTTACAGTGATTGTCTTCGTTCATTTGTCCAGCTGATGTTTCAGTAGATGGTAGCAACTGCTATGCTACTAGCAAATAAGATCTAAACAATGAGTGAATATTAAATAATGAATGGTTAAAAAAAATGAATATAAATGCATAACAGGAGAATTCAGTAATTTCTGTTTTATTTATGCAAAATTATGTATAAAGTGTAAAAATATTCTTTAATATGTTTATTTACATACATAAAATGCTTACTATGAAAATAGCTTTAGCAAGACAAATGAATTAACCATATTATTCCAGTAAAACATTTTTTTATTTTTTTAAATCCACCTCAGAATACTATTAAACACAATACATCATTTGAATTGTGGCATAAATGACATTGTGAGGTAAATGTTCAGGATGTTACATAACTAATAACAGGATTTTCCTGTGATACATGTATACCTAATATTAATCATTTGTCAGTAAACTAATTAAATAAACTAGTGTGAAAAGTGTGTTGTAAGACAGAATATTATCTGAAAGTAATCGCATTATAGGATTAGTTCACTTCCAGAATAAAAAATTCCTGATAATTTATTAATTCCCATGTCATTCAAGATGTTCATGTATTTCTTTCTTCAGTCGAAGCATTTGTGGTTACAAAATATATATAAAAAAATTTTTTTTGAAAATTTAAATTTCCTTGTTTATTCCTCGGCTGGGATTGTGTAGAGCCCTTTGAAGCTGCACTGAATCTGCAATTTGGACCTTCAACCCGTTGGCCATCATTGAAGTCCACTATATGGAGAAAATCCTGGAATGTTTTCCTCAAAACCCTTAATTCTTTTCGCTGAAGAAAGAAAGAACCATGAACATCTTGGACATCATGGGGTGAGTAAATAATCGAAATTGTTATTCTGTGGTGAACTACTCCTTTAATTTGTTTAGATCCAAAAACCTGTCAGTGTCTTTTGATTTAGTCACTATTACCGGCTTCAAATTACTGTAAAAATATAATGAAATAATGTACAGCATATAAATGAAATTAAAGAACCAATAAATACACAACAGCATGGAAAAATCAGGAAAAAAATAAATTTCACAGCATCACTCTTTAAATGGAAAAACGCTTTTGTAAATCCTAATATTAGCAGAAATATTGCGGTCTCCACACCAAACAGAGCAAATACAGTCACAAACCCCATTGAGAGCGTCACTCCAACGAAACAAAACAGGAATAACTTGAATGCAAAGACTAGAGTTGTCCGAGCTTGCATTTGATCTGGTATAATGGAGTAAATAGTGTATAAATGAGCCCCGAATGTGACCCCGGGAGCAGCATGGCACGCTATAAGCACATCTGACCACGTCTGTACACTGACAGCTGTTCCTACAGTCAGTCCTAGACCTGCTATGAACACTATACTGGGAAATGTAAAGATCATGACTAAAAACATTATGATTTGGTGTGCATGTCGTGAATTTGCAAAGTCATGATACGCAGCGGCTACGGTGGAAGTGGAGGATAGGATCAAATTTAAAGGAACGGCAACATCTGGATTGAGAATATTTCTTAAAGTGACCATAAAAATAACAAGTGCGAATAGTATTTCCGCAAATTTAAAATGCTCATGCCTTACTTTAGTAAAAATAAAAGCGGTGTTCAGTAAAATGAGTAAAATCCATCGTGCAGTTTCTGCTGAATTGTCATGTTTTTCAGAGAGAATTTGATTTTGTTCATGCACGTCTTGAATGGTTTCTTCTGTTTCTAACTTTTGTGTCAATACTGAGTGAAATCTGTGATCATTGAGCCAAACTAACTTCTCTATTTGTGCTACGAGAGCTGCTCTTCGAGCAGGTTTTGCTTCAGAGTCTCTTATGACGTGAAATCTTCCTCCACATGCGTTGATCATTTCTCCAGCAATCCCTCTGGACGCTCCTGTGAAACGTTCCTGCTGATTTTGGAGCAGAAGAACAATGCAGTACTGCAGGACTTCTGCTCCCAGCAGCTCCTGGGCTCGTTTCACAATATCACACTGTTGTGATTGTTGATCTTCCAGATTCAGGAGCATTAAAACGGCGTGAGGTCCAGGAGACGAGAGAAACAGCGCTGTTGTGAAGGTCTGTCTCGCTGTGTCCTCCTCACAGAGGTTTGGTCCAGTGACCAGCTTCATTCTACGAGCCTCGTCTGTGATTACTGGAGTCTTTACAATCTCTCTGTCCTCCTGTCCACCGTCTTTCCTTCCTGACAGAAGATCTGCAGCACTGAATCTGGACTGACCTCTGATTCCCACAACCAGGATTCTCAGAGCCTCATCGCGAGAAGCTGGAATAATGTGTGAAGCCAATCGTGCAAAGCAAGAAAAATTGAGTAAAAAAAGGTATTCTTTAAAAACAAGCCACCAAAATACTGACATTAACGAGCATTACCTTCTGCTCGTGCAGTGTGAAATAGCAGAATCAGTGTGAAGAGCAAGATGGGTTTTGTGTTGGGCAATTGCATCGTACAACCTAAAGCCAAATAAATGTAGCCCGTTACTCAAGTTACCCTATCAACAAAACTAAGAATAGAAATAAGTTTTTACTTACAACCAGTTATATGTGTAGTTCTGTCCTGTCTTTTGTTTGGCTAAAACAACTATGCTCCACAAGTCAGAGTAGATATTAAACCAAGTTATTTGGAAAAGTCAGTGCTCCAGTCTGTGACTAGTAGGTCGCATTTTGCAAGAGTTTTTTCCCCAGTGAGACTTGTGTTAGCGATCGAACGGGTGCCAGATAGGCGCTGCGATTTGTGTCGTGTATGAGAAGCATTTAAACAGCAAAAGCGGAACGAAACCGCATAACTTTGAACCGGAAGAAAGCGCAGCGCAAATACTGACCGCTATCAGTCACGTGACAGTTATAAACAGAGCTGCGAGGTCCAGTGTGAAGCATCTGAGACTAAAACTTGAGCTTGAAACCAGATGAAACCGCGCTGAGATTCTCAACATCCCTGATGTGTAAAACAGGAGAAACACTGTGTAGAAACGATCCCGTTTAAATCCACTAATTACTAACATTTAGAACGGATTAATTGTAATCACATAAACTCTAATTATGGTATTATGGCAGAAAGGTGGGGATATTACTAACGCATTATGAATGTAGACGTGTTTTAAATGGTTTAAAGCAGTAATGCAATTAGCCTGCAGTGTTTTTGTTGTTGTTAAGCTGTGCATTTGTAGCCTATTTATAACTAGGCCTACTGTTTTTCATTACAAATACCATTGAAACCATCTTACCGTGGTATTTAGGCGCCATCCCTTATGAAAATTAATCATGGTTTTATTGTAGTAATTTGTGTAATAAACCATGTTTTTTTGTGTTTTGCCGTATTGATTCAAAATTGTATAAGCACAGTTTTATTATAATACCATGGTTAAGCTATGGTTAGTGTAGCAAAACCATGGTTCATTTGTGGTTATCATGGTTTAATTTTATTTTTTTGTAGTAAATTCATGGTTTATTTTTGTCAGGGATGCATGGTTCATGATCTACAAATGTATGATATTATGTTATTATGTTTATAAAAGTAAAATCCTAATTCAGTCAGTCAGAATATGTAAATTTCACCCCATAAAATTAAGTTGTCGCAATTTTTTCCTTTGGTGTAAATAACAAGAACAGTAAGTGAAAGTAGGAAACATCATCATGAGAAACTGAAATAGAAAGTGATTTTTAACTGGTAAAAAATCCAGTTTTGCCCAAAAACTCCGGTCTCACATGTGATCTTCTGTTAATTATGGAAGGCCGGCAAGGACAAAAGTTTTTAAGCAGAACGCGTGGAATTTGACCGTGTCAACACGCACTGTTTGTCTGCATTAACGCAACCACAAAACAGCCAATGAAATCGCTGCATTTGAGAATATTTTTGCATATGTGACGCAATGGTATATATGTATACAATCATCAGACATCATGTTTAATCATGAAGGATGTAGTAATGGTAAACTGGTATGCACGTATGCAAACATCAGACATTATATTTTAATACCGCCAGAATGCGTGTCTACGCATACAAAAGATATGCATTCAAAATTGCGGACAAACAGTGCGTGTTGACACGCTCAAATTCCATGCATTCCATTGAAAGACTTTTGGCCCCGTCTGCTTCCATAGTTATTTCCAGTATCCCTTCTCGCATGTGTTTGGTTGTGAAACGTATTTTGTAGACCAGAGAGTTGTCAACGATTCTTCCTATTGAAAAGTTGTGTAATGTGTGACATCCCCTGACACTGATCTTTTGTGTAATGTGCACACAACAGCAAATAATGGCACCCCAGTCACTCGTGTAGTGTGAGAAGAACAGCGACCCAATGACTTTAAAAATTGTGTGTGCAGTGTGAACACGGCATAAAAGGGGAAATTAAAACTGTGAATTAGTGCGGGGTACTATATACTGTAGGAAGAACTGTATCAACAGATAAAAAAATTCCATTGGATAAAACATTTGCCAAATGTATAAATGTAACTAGTTTTTGATAATATTAAATGGCAAAATAGTGGATGAGAGTGGATACTAACCTGAAGATGAGATTATAGAGTCACTATGCCTATTTAGTTTTGTCTTGGTTAATATCACATTTAATCTCAGATCTTTCTCACAAAGCAAGTCACATGTAGTCAATTTCAAGTTGACAAAAGCAAACAAATCTGGGTTTGGTCTCACAATGTTTGGTATAAACTTTATCAACTTGAGTTAAAAAGAGAACGGCTTCCAGGAGATTTGTGAGTTGCTCAGTTGTGACGTTTTGTTTTATTTGATCCTCTTCAGGGGTTTTCTGAACTGTATTATCAGCATTAAAGAACCCAATAGTAATGCTGGATAAAACCAGAAAGAACTTAGGAATTATTCCATATATACTTTAAGCAAACTCAACAACATCTCTAATATCAGAACAACTGAAGCAGTAAACACAAAACCACATGGAACCAACACTAAGTCGATTGCAGTGTCCTGCATGCTGGGCTCTAATTTGAACACTGCAATTGCAGTCATGATTATTAGCAGAATTATTGTAAGCATCACTCCAAACAGTGCATTGAACACATTCACTCACAGCACTGTAAGTTCAGCACACACTGCACAAAACAGAAATAATAGCAATAATTCTCTGACATTTAGTTTTTGGAGATCCAATGATGAATTTAAGAATTCATAAGTTCCAATCGTGACTCCAAAAGCAGCACAACATGCAATAAAAACATCAGACAAAGTCCTTATGCTAGTGATTGATCCAAGGGTTATTCCTAAACCTACTGTAAATATAAACTCTGTTCCGATTTTTTCTTTGTTACTTGACTTGCGCATTGGTAGATACTTTATAAAGGCAGCCGCAACTGTGGAGCACAGAGCCAAATTTAGTGCAAAAGCAACATGTGGACTCAAAGCATTTCTTAAAGATGCCATAAATGTCACGAGTCCAGCTAAAGATGCCACAAAAATTAACATTGTGTGCTTTTGTTCTGTAGCCAAAACAACCGCAATCAGTGAAATGATCAGACTCCATCCGACCACTCCTAAACTGTCACGCATTGCAGATGAGACCTGACTTTCTCCAAGTTTGTCGTCTATTTCTCTTAGTTTTTTTAAAAGCTCCATCCTTTCAGACCGTAGCTGTTGTGTCAATACTGAGTGAAATCTGTAATCATTGAGCCAAACTAACTTGTGTTTTTCTGCTACGAGAGCTGCAGTTTGAGCAGGTTTTGCTTCAGAGTCTCTTATGACGTGAAATCTTCCTCCACATGCGTTGATCATTTCTCCAGCAATCCCTCTGGACGCTCCTGTGAAACGTTCCTGGTGATTTTGGAGCAGAAGAACAATGCAGCACTGCAGGACTTCTGCTCCCAGCAGCTCCTGGGCTCGTTTCACAATATCACACTGTTGTGTTTGTTGATCTTCCAGATTCAGGAGCATTAAAACGGCGTGAGGTCCAGGAGACGAGAGAAACAGCGCTGTTGTGAAGGTCTCGCTGTGTCCTCCTCACAGAGGTTTGGTCCAGTGACCAGCATCATTCTACGAGCCTCGTCTGTAATTACTGGAGTCTTTACAATCTCTCTGTCCTCCTGTCCACTGTCTTTCCTTCCTGACAGAAGATCTGCAGCACTGAATCTGGACTGACCTTTGATTCCCACAATCAGGATCCTCACTTCATCTTCATGAGAATCTGGAAGAGAAAGCGAAACCATCAGTACCAGTGGGTACTCAGAGTAAAACAGGATTACTAGATTAAAAATAACATTTTCTTCCAAATGATCCTAATGTTGGGACAGTGGCAATTTGATTTTCAACTATGTGAATGTATCTGCTGAGAATTATTTGTTTGTTCAGAAAAAAATCATTGATGGCAAACAATTAGTTCTGATGTTAAAACAGAGGCATGGCAAGTTTGAATGGGAAAATGAAAGTTAGGGCTGGACATATATTGTCACGGTTATGGCCACTACTGAGTGGAATGTGGAGCAATGAAAGGAGGGAGACGAGGAGTACATCAATCCAGAGAACTAATTATAACAAGGAACAAGGAAAACTCACGTAGCACATGAAGACATAAACAATACTGGACGCCGAACTGATAACAAGGAACACTATTTATACAAATGACATGATGATGGGATAATGAGACACACCTGGGATCAATAGAACTGAAAAGGGGACATCTGGAACAGATAAGGACAGGAACGGGAAGGACCAAATATGGGCATGGAAGGCACATGGGGAGCTAAACACACACAAAACACGGAACAAAGTCTGAACATGACCTCCCCCAGATATCGGGACGCGCCTTCCAGGAGGTGGGGTGCTCTGGAGGCCTCTAGGAACAGGGTTAACAGACGGAAGGCCTCCAGGGCGGCGCCCGTTCCAGGACCCATGGAGCATCTGGCAATTCGAAGCGCCATGGCAGAGCAGGCAGACTCGGAGGCCATGGCGGAGCAGGCAACTCAGGGCCATGGCGGATCAGGGGACTCGGGGGCCATGGTGGATCTGGCAGCCCAGGAGGCCACGGTGGAGCAGGTAGTTCTGGAGGCCATGGCAACGCAGCCTCAGAGGCCGCGGCCCCAGCCCCTGCCCCGGCCTCTACGGCTGGAGCCCTACTACCCCCCCCCCCAAAAAATACTTGGGGACGATTACGGGCTCCGAGACCCTCCCGGGCAATAACAGGATACTGGAGCCCTCCCTGGGATGAACGGGGGATCGGGAGCCCTTCCTGGGCTAAACGGGGAATCAAGAGCCCTTCCTGGGCTAAACGAAACACCAGGAGCCCTTCCTGGGCTGAACTGGAGATCAGAAGCCCTTCCTGGGCTTAACTGGGGATCATGAGCCCTCCCTGGGCTGAACTGGGGATCTGGAGCCCTCCCTGGGCTTACCTGGGGTTCTGGAACCCTCCCTGGGCTTAACTGGGGATCATGAGCCCTCCCTGGGCTTAAATTGAGGATCAAGTAGCCCTCCCTTGTCCTCAACGGGGATCAGAGCTCTCCCTGGGCTGAATGGTGGATCGGAGCCCTCCTGGGCTCAACGGGGGATCTGGACCTTCCTGGCTTACCTGGGGAATCTTGAGCCTCCCTGGGCTTAATGGGCAACTGTGAAGTGCTTACGTGAGCCTGGCACTGGCGGTCGCCTCTGGAAGGAGCAGGACGCAAGATGCGTTTGAGGACTGGCACTGGAGCGAACTCTGGTGCTGGAGCCGACACTGGAGCGAGCTTTGGGGCTGGAGTCAACATTGGAGCGAGCTCTGGGGCTGGAACCGACACCGGAGCGAGCTCTGGGGCTAGGATGAAAGCAGAGAACAGTCCCTTTCTCCTCCTCCTCCTCCTCCTTTGGTTAAGGGAGAACGGCACAGCTTGCGGGCTTCTCGTTGCGGTTAACCGGTGGGGCTTGCGTCAATTGCGGCCGGCGGGCGTGACTTTGTCGCGAGAAGTCCAAAGGCGGTACGTGCGCGTCCCAATATTGGCTCCTATCTTCGGAGTGGCTGGCGGGCTTGAGTGTGCCGCCACCGGCGGGCTTGACTCGGGGACAGCCGGGGGGCTGGAGGATGCCGCGGCTGGCGGGCTTGACATCGGAACGGCCAGCAGACTGGAGAGAACCGCGGCCATTGGCCACTCTCCATACACCGGAGGATCCCTTCCCTCCAGCTTAGTCCCGTGGTGTCTGGGAGGTCCACGGAGCGACGGTAATTGGCCCCGTGCCAGAACAGCGAGTTGATGGTGGCGTCATCTAAAGCCGTCGCCACGACGAGCTCCCAGAACTCCCAGGCATACTCGACAAAGGGGAGATCTCTGTGGGCTAGGGCTGAGAAACGTGCGGCAATTTCCATGAACACGGGGAGAAACAGGAAAGACAAAAATATTTTTCAAAAAATGGAAAAGAACCACGGGGAGAAGAGGTGCCGCTCACTTTTTGTTTCAGGTCCGGTATTCTGTCACGGTTGCACTACTGAGTGGAATGCGGAGCAAGGAATGGAGGGAGACAAGGAGTACATCAATCCAGAGAACTTTAATTATTACAAGGAAAACTCTCGTAGCACATGAAGACATAAACAATACCGGATGCCGAACGGATAACAAGTAAAAACAACACCCCCCCTATTTATACAAATGACAGACGATGATAAGAGACACCCTGGGGATCAAAGAACTAAAAGGGCCACCTGAAACCGATAATTACAGGAACAGGAAACTAACCAAATATGGGCATGGGAAGGCACATGGGGAGCAAAACACACACAAAACACGGAACAAAGTCTGACATATATATTGTAGGTAAAAACTAAATCAGTGGATAAAAATAAATATGCATGGAATTTGTCGATTGTAAATGGTTTTTGATTGACATTTCTGCAAGAAATCAAGTCTACATTATAGTAAAATTAATAAAAACATTAAATTCCTGGCTAAATAGTAGAAGAGAGCAGATACTAACCTTCTGAAGATGAGATGTGAAATGCTAGAGTCAATATGAGCAGCCAGTTTTGTCTTGGTTAATTTCATCATTTAATCTCAGATCTTTCTCACAAAGCGAGTCACATTTAGTTGATTTCAAGTTGACAAAAACAGATCTGGGTTTGCTCTCACAATGCTCACTATGAACTTTCTTTATCAACTCAAGGGTTGATTTGTGAGTTTATGATTAACTCTGGCTGTGAACCTCACACTTCAATGTGCACTGCAGCAGCATTCACTTCCTTGCTGAAGTTCAAGAGATCATTATTAAAATATGAATGATTTTAACTAATTTACAAAGTAAAAGGAAACTGCAGCAGTGAAAGCTCAATAGGACCACTGAAAGAAATTTATACAAGTATATCAATAAAAGTGAATTAAGTTAATTTATTAGTTCATTAATTTAAGGCCCACACAAGCGTAAAATGTATAGTTTTATTTTTCTTTTTAAAGTTTTTTTTATTTTTATTTATTTATTTTTTGCTACTGGAATTAGGCAATCAATCTGTACCAAGGTAACGTACCACAGTATTACAATCACTGTACCATATACTGTCACAGCAGGGTTTTTGAAAGTTAATTTGAACAACTTTATATACTTAAGGTTGTTGCATATCTTTGCTTTTGTCATAAAATTATAGCACATCACTATTAGCCTATTTATAATATTCATTTAGCATACCCCTAAAAGTCATTTCTTGGTAAGAAACAGGTTAGTTTAATAAATACCATGTCATTTCTAAAATAACTTTGGAGCATAAAATCGTGCATAAACAACTGAAATATGTTTTATTTAGTATTTAGATGCTTTTGCTGTTCCTCCAAATTACTGTTAACAATCCAAACAATAGTGCTACATAAAACTAGAACATGGCAAAACCAGTGTAAAAACAGTATAAACAATTACATTATTTAAATTAAGATACACTATTGTAAATTTTAATATCTGCAGAATTTAAATATTTTTTAAAAGCGTAATATTATTATTATTATTCATTTGAGGCATTTGGTTGCACCTACGTGAGATAACCTATACAATGTAATGTTAAATGCAAAGCGTGGAAGTATTTTTTCTATTTTAATGCATGCAACATAGAAAAATATATTATGTTTTATGCAAAATTATGCAATCAGTGTTAAAATATCATTTGTATGAATTTCAAAATTGTATGAAATTAATTTTAGTGACATAATGAATTGGCCATTTCATTCCAAAAACTAAAAGAAATTGGATAATGTTTTCTACCCCTGTATGAGATGACTAAAAAAATGACACTGTGATGATTATCTAATGTTGGATGTTTATTAGTAGACAAATAAACCTTCACACTCTTACTGGTTTGTTTTAAGAGTTTATTTTCTCAAGGTCCACATTTAGTGCCATTTATAAAACTAAAATGATAGAACCAATAAATACACAACAACATGGAAGTATCTGGATAAAAACTGCAAACAGCAACATGTCTGTCTTGAAATTAGCAGAATTATTGTCATCTTCACACCCAGCAGAGCAAACATCCACCAGAACACAGTTACCAACCCCATTGAGAGCATCGCTCCCACTGAACAAAACAGGAATGATTTAAATGCAATGTAGAGAGTAGTCCCGTCCTTCTTTTGATTGGATGAAGTTAAAATAGTGCAGAGTGTGATGCCACGAGCCGCAATACATGCTATGAGCACATCTGAACATGTCTTTATGCTGGTAACTGTTGCCAGGATCAGTCCTAAAGCTAATCCTAAAATAAAAAATACAAGTAAACCTATGTGACAAAAAATATATAATAACATACATTGAGCAAAGAGTCATATTTATTGGTACAGCAACATTTGAAAAAAACAAGTACGCATAATATTGCTCCAAAATTACAAAGTTCATGCTTTCCTTCAGTGAAAATAACAACAGCATTGAGTACGATAAAGAAATCCATTCTACAATTCCAACAACTCCTCCGAAATTTTCATATATTCAGGCAAGACTGGATTTTCTTCATTTATATTTTTATTGGTCTCTTTTTTAAAGTTTGTTGTCTATTTCTAGTAGTCTTTGTAAAAGTTCCAGCTTTTCTGTTTCTAATTCTTGTCTCAATACTGAGTGAAATCTGTAATCATTGAGCCAAACTAACTTCTCTATTTGTGCTACGAGAGCTTCAGTTTGAGCAGGTTTTGCTTCAGAGTCTCTTATGACGTGAAATCTTCCTCCACATGCGTTGATCATTTCTCCAGCAATCCCTCTGGACGCTCCTGTGAAACGTTCCTGGTGATTTTGGAGCAGAAGAACAATGCAGTACTGCAGGACTTCTGCTCCCAGCAGCTCCTGGGCTCGTTTCACAATATCACACTGTTGTGTTTGTTGATCTTCCAGATTCAGGAGCATTAAAACGGCGTGAGGTCCAGGATACGAGAGAAACAGCGCTGTTGTGAAGGTCTGTCTCGCTGTGTCCTCCTCACAGAGGTTTGGTCCAGTGACCAGCTTCATTCTACGAGCCTCGTCTGTGATTACTGGAGTCTTTACAATCTCTCTGTCCTCCTGTCCACTGTCTTTCCTTCCTGACAGAAGATCTGCAGCACTGAATCTGGACTGACCTCTGATTCCCACAACCAGGATTCTCAGAGCCTCATCACGAGAAGCTGAAAAGGAAAGTGAAACTATCATGCAAAGAAAGAAAATGGGATAGGAATGGTATATTCTTAAAAAAAAAAAACAAGCATGATCTTGTGCAATTGACCTATCTGTAAGCCCCGCCCCCCTTAGTTACTGTTGCTTACTCTGACAAACTCTTACAATGACAGCTGTCTGTGAAAACCTTGTACCAAGATGTTTTTGATCAATTTTGGACACAGAAGGACCACCTCTGTCAAGGAGCATTCAAGTGGGACTTAAATATGCCATGGAGGGATATATCAAATATTTTAAAATAAATATGGTGGGTAACAAGATTCATTTGGAAGTGAGGGTTTACCGATCACAATGCAAGCAGGTGAAGCCTCATGTTACGGTCGTCACGATCGCAGATGACAACATGCAGGATCAACACTGTTCATGTACCGCAGGGTAAGATTAAATTCATTTACATTTAACCAGTTTAATATGAAGAGGCACTGAAATGTAGACATTCGTTTATGTGTGTTTGACCTACACTGTACATGACGTGAGAACAGCTCGCTATTTGGGTTTGTACATTAGCATGGACTCACTAAATTTAACGTTTGCTAGTTTTAGCCAGAGATACCTTGCTGAAGCACAAGATAACATTAAAGGGGTCATATGATGCTTTTTTAAAGATCATTATTTTGTGTATTTGGTGTAACAGAATATGTTGACATGCTTTAATGTTAAAAAAACACATTATTTTTCAAATCCTGTACACTATTGTCGGTCCTCTATGCCCCGCCTCTCTAAAACTCTTTGTTTTCTACAAAGTCCCTCCTTCCCGACAAGCGCAGTCTGCTCTGATTGGCCAGCTGACCCAGTGCATTGTGATTGGCCGAACACCGCAAGCACTCGTCGGAAATGTAACGCCGCTTACCATAATCGCAGCTTCAGCTTTCAAAATAAATGTAAAGACAGCCCGAAAGGGGAACAGAGTCGCGTGACAGACACAGTGATGAAGCTGGTATGTGTTTGCAGTACACAAGCCACGGTTAAGACAGCTGACTCCACTGTGATGTGACCCCGTCTCTCTCTTTCTCTCTCTCTCTTTCTTTCTCTTTTTCTCTCTCTCTCTCTCTGTCTCTCTAGCTCTCTCGCGCTCACACACACACACACACAACCCACGCACACACACACACATACTACACACAACACGCACGCACACACACTATGCGCAAAACTCCACATTTGAACAGTCAATAGCAAACACTTAAAATAACAAAACGAAGCTGATTCAGAATCGCTAGATTTTTTTGGGGGGGGGGGGGGGGGGGGTTTTTGTTTTTTTTTTTTTTTTTTGTCATAGCAATAGAATGACCTCCTCTCCTAGGTTCAGGAAACGGTCTTCCATAAAATGCATTGCTGTTCTGTTGTAAGTAATCTTAAAAGATTCCTAAATGCATCTACTTTCGGAAGGCCAAATAAAGTGCTTTTGCTTTCGCCTAGAAACAAACAGCGTCTCCCTGACATGGCTGCTTCAACACTACTGCGGTTCCTGAAACCACGCCTTATTTCTTTGTGTGCACATTTGGGTGGCTTTATGCTAATATTTCCACATAGTGAGGTAGATATTGTGGTAGAAAAATATCTCTTTGGTTTTGAGACTTTAATCTTTGCAACTTCAGGGATCTTATCTATGCACAATCAGCTTGTAACACTCCAAAGAGAAAGGAAAACTTGAAATCGCATCATATGACCCCTAATACTGTTTCCTCGCGTCCCCCTGCTCTGCATGTCTCTCTCTCATCTCTCTTTCTCTCTCATTCAGCTCAGCTCAAACAATGAACTGTTCCAATTATACTCTTATTTTCACATAGCTATGAGAAGCGTTAAACATGGATGTGCGTGCAGTTGCCGTATTGTATTAAAGCTTTAATCAGGATAAAACTGTATATTAAAAGCTAACATAAGCAGTAGCATTTACAAATAACAGCGTATCTAAAAGTATGAGACAACAAACAAAAAACATAGGCCTACCATTAAAAGCCATGCTTGCACAGGTTCTGCACGATCCTCTTCAATATCCTCTGCTTCTCAATCGGGCTCAAACTGATAAGCGATATTAATGATGTCGTTGTTTACAATACAACCGGAGCTCATGCTGCTGAGGTGAGGGGCGGGACCATTAGATGCGCACTAGAGCCGGTTTAGCCAATCACAACACACTGGGCTAGCTAACCAATCAGAGCCCATCGCCTATTTCTGAGGGAGGGGCTTCATAAAAGCAGGAATGTGATCGCGATTCTCGAGAAGGACAGAGCGTGTGAATAATGGAAAGTATTTGAAAAATAATGCGTTTTTTTAAAACATGTTAGACTGCACCCCATAAACGCAATCAAGCCTAGAAAAAAACCTCTGAACCACACCTTTAAATTTAATTTGCGCTGGAACAAACCTCACAAACCTCAGAAATCCTGTCCGGCACCTCATTTTGGCGGATACCCCTCCTCATGTGCCAATGAAAAATGTTCCTGCTGACCTATTGCGTGCATATATTTCATGAAAAATCTTCTATTATGAGCAGGGGTGATACTAGGATGCTGTGCCCCCAACGAGGGTATAATAATTAAAAATAAATAAGTTGGTATTGTTACGGGGCTGACGAGACTTGAGACTTTATTCTGGAGACGTGGCATAAACCAGTCATAAATCAACATTGGCAAACAGGTATGTACGGACAAGGCATGGGCAGTCCGGTAAAACAGTGAGGGCCCATTGAACGCGAACTAATCCATAGTGCGAGACTAGAGAGTTCCCGGTACAAAGCAAAGGGTCCAGGCAGGGCAAACAGTACCGAACAGGGCAAGACGAGAGAGAATCCAAAGTGCACAAGACAGTCAGCACACGAGGAAACAGGCAAGGCAAGACTAGGCTAGGCTAGGCTAAGACTATGAAACTTCACGTAGGCTCCGTAACATCGCTATCACAACTAGCGATATGCGCATACAATACTCGGCAGTTTGAAAGGGATCTGAGTGAGTGTTATATAGTGAATGTGTGATTGGTTACAGCTGTGTGCAATCAGTGCTGTGTGCAATCAGTGCAGTGGATGATGGGATATGGAGGCGGATACCCCTCCTCATGTCCAATGACATGACCGTTTGGATGTTTGTGCGAGAGTCAATGTAAACGGAATGGGACTCTCTTGTGGTGAGTGAATTGAAGTTCATAGAGCCGGATTCATGACATCTATACTAAACTTATTGCAGTAAAATTCCACTGTATTGCCTAGAATGGGTACACATTTGGTAACTAAGGCCAATACAATTCTTCCGTACATGGGGTTTGACGGGTCTGCGTGATGTCCTGGTGGCCTAACCACAGCAAAGCCATTCTGAAACATTGAAAACAACATGTCATTAACTCCACATTTACCAGTCGCCTCTCACACAGAAACCATGTTTTCACCAAACTGCTTCAGCAAGCGGGCCTCCGCTTTCAGTTAAAGCAATAAAGCCACTTCCCTGAAACATCCCCTATAACCTTCATTAAGGTTAATTACCAGCAGGGGACTTGAGTGATTGAACTAATCTTTTATGGTCGTTACAGTTTTTTAATCAGCTTGATCTGGTCGGTTTGCTGCTTGGTTAATTTTTATTTGATGCAACGGTAATTACAAAAGACCCTCTGAAGGAAATGAGTGCTTGATTCTGATTGGTTGACACATGATCCAAGAGTTTTGACTGAAGATGCATTTCATATTACGTCAGAATTACAGTAAATAGAAGTTACAGACGACTCATTTCACGTACTCTTTTATCAAAATTCTACATATTTCTGTTTGATATGATATTTTATTATAGCCAGTGGTACTTGGTGTGATTTTTTTCTTCAATGCTTTGTGAGATGTAAATTAAGGTTACACTTTATTTTAAGGTATCCTTGTTAAAGTATAATTATACATTTGAGTACTGAGTAATATTAATTAACAACATGTACTTACTATATGGTTAGGGTGTTGCTTAGGTTACTTTGTCATTAATTCTGCATAATTACTTATTTTATAATAGTATTACATTTACGCGTGTGGGGTAACACGGACACCTTAAAATAAAGTGTTACCAAAATTAATGTGAAGCATTTCAACGTGGAGCTTTAGGTTCTGTGTCCAAGGAAGTGATTATCTCAGAGTTGTCATCTTGTAATTATGGTGATTTCAATGCAACATGAACACGCATAATATTGAATGTTCTAGAACTGCACAGCTAGTATTGACTGCATTTTTCAGTAGCATGACAGTAGATCAGTTTTATTCAAAGTAGAGAATCAAAACACAACAAGCTACTTTTTCCAACAAGTTGGAGTGTAGCGTGACAAAACACTAAATCATTGTATTTATCGCTCTGCATTTCTCATGCAGCTTTACAAATCAAAGAGACTCTGTCCTCATACTTACTAAATCTGAATCATTTCAGTGAATCGGTTTGCTTGCATGTTTTCACTGGTCTCATAAACGATTCAGTGTTGCATTACGACTCTCACACTGAAATATTTAGGCTACTGACATTTGTACTGATGCTTTTTAGATGTTTCTTTCAAGATAATGTCACTACTTTAAGCATTTAATGGTGTAATTTGATAATTATGCCGATAAACAACTTCAAAATAGTTCGTTTTGTACACTACCGAGCAAAAGTTTGGGCTCAGTAAGATTTTTATTCAGCAAGGATGCATAAATTGATCAAAGGATAAAAGACATTATAATGTTATACAATCTATGTCCATAAATTTCTGAAATTCTCTCATCAAAGAATTTCCACAAATATGAAGCAGCACAACTGTTTTCATCATTGATAATAAATCAGCATAGTCTTAGCAGCAAATCAGCATATTCTAATGATTTCTGAAGGATTATGTGGCACCGAAGACTATATAACAGGAGATGTGTTTTATTGTGGCCAGCCGAAGGCACACCTGTGCAATAATCATGCTGTCTAATCAGCATCTTGATATGCCACACCTGTGAGGTGGATGGATTATCTCGCAAAGGAGAAGTGCTCACTAACACAGATGTAGACAGATTTGTGAACAATATTTGGAGAATAGGTCTTTTTTGTGTACTAGAAAAGTCTTAGATTTGGTTCAGCTCTGAAAACTGGGACAAAACAAAAGTGTGCGTTATATTTGTTCATGTATTAATAATTTCTAAAAACATTCTGAGTGGTATGTAAACGTCGAAGCCCCCTAACTACTTTTGTTAAAAAAAGGCCTAGTTGAACCGCTTCTAAATGCTAGGTTATTTGTAGCTTTTTCGCGAGCGTAAGCACTGTGCAAGCTGCCAGTTCCAGTTCGTTTCAGTTCAGGTGGTGTTGCAAACTAGTATCAGTAGAATGGGCTGTTTCTAAGAAGTTGGCTTAACCATAGGTGTGATGAAGTTGTTACACACGCTGAACAATACTGGGTCGCACACCTTAAAATGAGATCTTGTAATATCTACCCATAAAATGGACATATTCGAACCTTAGAATAGTAATATATACCCTTAAGATACTACTATTAACTTGTTAGGGGTAAAAAGGTACAAAAATTGTGTCTTTGATGGTGCTGCCACAGTGACAAGCTGCTGCCCTAAGATACAAGAGTGTATGTGGGTCAAAGACGTTAAGATGTCCTCATCAAAAGAAATTTACAAAAGTGATTTTATGTCCATAGAAAGCACATTAAATGCAAGTAAAGTGTCTACATTTAAGGGTTCAAATAAGTTTTTGAAGAGTAAAATGTCAAAATTAACTTATAGTTATGTAAAAATTCAAACAACATGCTTATTCCGACCTGTACATATTAAAATGTATAAAAGAATAAGGGAGCATATTACATTTGATTGTGTTTTAAATGAGTAAAAAAATCTTACTGACTAATGGGCAAAACCTAGGATAGTGGCACATTTAAAAAATGTAAAATAACAACTAATTAGTATTTGGGGTGAAAGTAATTCGTTTTTTAATATGTCAAATTAATTTTTGTTGTAAATATGCCTGACGAGATCGTTACACTGAATGACATTTTAGTGGGTGTCTTCTGTAAATCAGGGGAAAATGTATGATATTTATTTTTTGCTCAGAAAAACAAAAACAAAAATACAATTACATTAAACAGAAAATTTGTATTTATTTTTTGGAAAAACAACTATTTATTTGTTGTAGTTTTTATGCTTAAACCCTTTTCCGTCTTTGACCCATGTACATGTGTGGCCACTGAATTAATGAAAATGAATGCATTTATTGTCAATAATACAATGTTCATCAGAGTGTTGGATATTGTTTTGTACAGACCTTGAGCTCTCCTTTAGCCACTCTGAAGGCCAGCTCCGTCACGCTCCCGGCCGCCAAGCGGGACGCTGTGGACGTGTGCATCTCGTTCCAGATGGTGTCGTTGTCCACCTGTCGAAATACAAGCATGCTCAGCAAACAGCGCAGGTGAAGCCTAAAAATCGGTTGATTTCTTTATAGGAGTCCAAATCTGCTAGGGGGTAATAATGGAGCAACAGTTTTAAAAACGACACGATCTGCATTTAAATAAAGGATTTTGGTTACACTTTGTTTTACAGTATGCGTACTTACAGTGTACTAAAAGTGTACTTACCCAAGAAAGCACTGCGTAGTACAAGGTAACTAGGTCACACTTTATTTTAAGGACCTACTCTCACTATTAATTAACTATGACTTCTGCCTCAATAAACTCCTAATTTGTTGTTATTAATAGTAAGTAAGTTTAGGTATGGGGTCAGATTAAGGGATCTAAAATATGATCAAGCAGATTAACTCATTAATATGTGCTTCATAAGTACTAATAAACAGCCAATATGCTACTAATATGCATGCTAATATGCAACTAGTTCATAGTGAGAACTGGTCCTTAAAATAAAGTGTTACCGGTAACTACATTGGTTAAGGTTAGGTTTAGGGTTAGTACTTAGTTATTACCCAGTTATTATAATAAGTACATAGCGGAACAGGACTGTAAAATAAAGTACTGCCAACGTGTGTCTTATAAAAGACGATAAAAACAGCTTTGTGCATTAAAAGCATCAAAAAAAGAATGAACTTGATTTTCAAAAGTCAGATTTTTGACAAGTCAAACATCTCAGTCTCTGGGTAACGTGCAATTTATTTAAGCCACAAAATAAACCTCAAGTATAATGAGCATTTTATAAAACACATTTTATAATAGCCCAAAATCAAACACAGTTCACCCCTCGCACGTTATCACGTCCATAAAAAGACTGGCTGTCGGCTGGAATATTAGAAGCACTCATGGGCATCCGTCGCTTCACTGTATACTTGTCAGCTAAGAAATAAATAATTATTGCCTCACGATCCATCTGTTTTCAAATCCACATTATTTGAATCATAACATCGATGTCTGTCAAAAAAATAACATGCACAGTACACAGTAATATATTTGTGACTCTGGAGCACAAAAGCAGTCTTAAGCAGCTGGGGTATATTTGTAGCAATAGCCAAACATACACTGTATGGGTCACAATTATACATTTCTCTTTTATGCCAAAAATCATTAGGGTATTAAGTAAAGATCGTGTTCCATGAAGATAGTTTGTAAATTTTCTATATAATCAAAACTTAATTTTTGATTAGTGATACGCATTGCTAAGAACTTCATTTGAACAAAAATTTAAAGGCGATTTTCTCAATATATAGATTTTTTTTACACCCTCAGATTCCAGATATTCAAATAGTTATATCTCGGCCAAATATCGTCCCTAGTCCTAACACCATACATCATGGAAAGCTATTTATTCAGCTTTCGATGATTTATTATCTCAATTTCGAAAAATTGACCCTTATGACTGATTTTGTGGTCCAGGGTCACATTTATGAGAAACAGAGGTCTAAATGAGTATATGCATTTCCCAGAAAACCCACGCTTGCAGAGAAGGAGAAAATAGCGGCCTGAGCGGCTTCAACATGCTGACGATAACACACCTAATACATAATACACTCGAGTATATTCTTCACTCGCTGAAATTGAGGTGATTTTTACTTCTCTCAACTTCTCAGTTGTTTAAAAGCACAAAGTATTTTTTTTTTCAATAAAAGATTATCCCTTTTTACATTATTTGTTACATTTAAGTACCCCTTTGCAGATTTTGCGTCACTTACTCCACTTACACGTAGGTGTAACTACTCTGATCATAAACAAAACTGCTTTGCTGAGTGATTTATGTGCAGCTGAACCCAAGTTAACACTTGATTTTGCGAATGTTTCACAGTTTTTTGCTGCGAGTAGGCGCCTCCACCCAAGCCCTGGCTCTCGTAATCCCTCAGCGCCGCATACATGACAAACAATCTCTGTCAGTCACCCATTCTGCCAGAATAAAATGATGTAGCTGAATTGTCTTGGCGTACACTTGCACATTTATCATTATGACAGCCGTGATCAACGTTCATAAATCTGCAAAGCCGCAAACAGCGGTTCAACTGAAGGGCACGGCTGCACAAAGCGCGACAGGCACTTACGGCAAACTGATGCAATAGAGATGTGCTCATCAACAACAACCGCAGACAACAAGGCGGGGTGGAATCTGAACTCATATTTTAAGCATCTCATTTTTAATCCACAATCAGTAAACTGAGCGTAATCCTATTCAAATGAATGAATAACCAGCTGTATGCTTTCAAACAGATGGTAACGCTGGAGAATTATGACGAAACATGTTTATCCAACCATATTTGTATAAAGATCACTCATGCATGCAAAAGTATTTAGATGCTTATTTTTGTTGTAAGCATCCACAAGATGAAGTGTGTGTTACAAATTACAGAACATAAACTACATTTCAAGAATACACACTAAAAGAAAGAGGCTGGAGTGACCGACACTATAAATAGATTTCATGTTATGTGTCAAACTAATGGTATGTTTAAAGATTCTTTGTGTGTGGTCTCCATATTGCCTCTCATCACTACACCGGCTTGCTGATTATGCATATTACCATAGTGGAGAAAAAAATGCCTAAACCGTTATAATTTTTCTTGTCTGTGCAAAACTTGCACACAATCCTAATACACTACCGTTCAAGTTTTTGGGTCAATGAGATTGAAAGAACTCTCTTCTGCTCACCAAGGCTGCATTTATTTGATCAAAAACACGGAAAAAACTGTAATATTGTGAAATATTATTACCATTTAAAATAACTGTATTCTATGTGAATATATTTAAAATTGTAATTTATTGCTGTGATGCAAAGCTGGATTTTCAGCATCATTACTCCAGTCTTCAGTGTCACATGATCCTCCAGAAATCAGTATAATATGCTGATTTGCTGCTCAAGAAACATTTATTATTATCATCAATCTTGAAAACAGTTGTGCTGATTCATATTTTTGTGGAAACCATGGTGCATTTTATTTTTAGGACTTTTTGATATAGACTTTGAATAGAAAGTTCAAAAGAACAACACTTATTTGAAACAGAACTCTTTGTTTTGTTTTTATTTTTGATCAATTTAATGCATCCTTGATGAATACGAGTATGAATTCCTTAAAAAATCTTACAGACTCCAAACTTTCTAACGGTATAGTAGTTGCAAGGGTGTTTCAAGGCAGTGTTCTGATTGGCTGCTAGTACAATTTTACATGGTTTCTAAGTTGTTTTGGGAAGTTATGCGATCTTGCATAGTCTATAGCTACATTCGCATGCTTTTTTCACACCGGCACAAAACAGATCTTTTTGCACATACTTGATCTTTTAGCAAGAATTTGTTTTATTCTGTGCTACTTTCAAATCTAGTTCAAAAAAAGTTTTTTTAATTTTTTCATTTATGATGGCCAGTGCCAATATTTGTTAAAGATGGCTGATATAAAACCGATATAGATCTATATGATGTTGCGCTACTCTTTTTTAAAGACAGTAAATAAAACCAGAATGAGGATTAAATTGATATTTATTTTACACAATATTTACTAAAATAGATTTTTTAATCAAAATCTTGATAAAAAAAATACATCTGCAAAATAGATTTTTGCTTTTAGACAGCAACTTCTTGATTCTGTAACCCGATTACAGTATTTTTCTGATTAAACTGATGAAAAATCACAAATAAATCAAATTAAACACTCAGACAAACAATGCCAAAGACCAGATAATACAAATTTCACATGCACATCAAAATAAAAGTCCTGTTCATACAAATGAACAGAACGTAATGGTCAATGAAATCACCAATATTGTCTGATAATATCGGTCTTGGTGATTTATCTGTCATCCACTAATTTTAACCCTTCCTCATAGTCACACAGCCTATTCAGGAGTTAACCGGGAAGCAGAGAGCTTTTCACACAACTTTAAAGTCATTTGCACGTTGTGGAATTAATGTGTAAACAGTCAGTCTTTGGATCGATGCGTTAAGACTTGTAGTTAATGCAGCATGTAACATTTTGGTCTATAGATATGGCTCAGGTTACTCCTTCAATGTAAGTCTATGGGATTTCATCATCCGTTTTATCATCCGCCAAGTCGAAGTCATAAATTCTGATTGATTTGAGCTATAATTCCCGTCTCCGGCACAAACGGTGCAGGGTGAATTGAATACTTGGGGCTAGCGATTTGAACAAACCCCTAACTTTAAGTATGAGTGGTAGTAATAGTGCGATTGCTTTCGAAACCAGAACAGTAGAGAAAGAGAACCTGCATTTTTCATACGTGGCCAGAGAAGAAGAAGAATGGAGGTTCTACGTTCCCCTCTCGCCCTTTGGTTTGTGCCCGTTGCTCACCACCTCTCATTCTCTCTTTTTTGTTCCTATTCCCTCATCTTTTTTTTTTTTTTTCTTTTCGAACTTGCATTGCTTGTGGTTTGGCACCGTGAACAATGAGAGGGCTGGAATTTCTTTTATCCTTCATGGCACATATTGTTCCAATCATTCCACAAGGACCTGCTCTGAGCTTGATCGTCTGAGTGAAGTTTTCAACATTTTCTCCAAATTTTCAGCCAGGGTGCTGCCCATATGACTGCGCTGGGATCAGTGCTCTCTGACCTCGGATCTGTCCCAGAAGGAAGCTGTCGGCCAGTGGTTTATTTTAGAGCAGGTGTCAATGTGGGCTTGGCATAAGTATGCGTTGAGGGAACATAGTGGCCACAGATGTCATGAGCACTGTATTTAAACCTAAAATTACAAATGGGGCACTCCACAGCGGCATGTACTTCAGCCGCATGCGCATGCACATCCAGACTGATCCTAGGTCACTATTTTGAGGTTGTTTTGCCCAATTACGACCCCGACTGTTTTACAGTAACGGATATCCCCTCAAATATGAAAAGAATGAAAATTCTTATCATCTTTCTCTCCCCTTCAAGTGTTCCAAACTCATCAGGAAGACTACTAGCATTCACGCTTCGAAACACAAATTTACATAACCTGAGAGATTGTTTGTTCCTCCACTGAACGGTCTCTTCACCCACCAACTTCGGATGCTTCATAAAGAGTCATCTGGGAAAACTCGGCAAACGATGGAGACATATAAAAAACGAGGAGTGAAGGAGTTCCGGCTAGGATCCTTGATTCGTGATTGGCTGAGCCGCTGTTGAATGTTGTACAATCCTCTTACAAACACCCCACTTTGTTTACTTCTGTGTGCGCTCTGCAACAACTTTGTGACCACAACTATTTCAGAGAACTAATGGTTGGTGGACGAGAATCCTGCCGTGTAGTATATCATTCCACTTTATTTGCTCTGTTTTATTTTGTGATACCTTACTACGGTAATATGGAAGTAAATCCGTTTCTAATAAGCAATAAGGCCCATGAAGCCGTGGTTTACCCCCCAGTGAATTATAAAGCTAAGCGGGTATCCGCTTCGCGTCGTGACTAACCACTGTAGCTGGTATAAATTCACTGTACCGACGGCGATTCAGCAGGGGTTGAATTGGTTATATAATGCTCAGCGGTGTTGTTAGTCTCCCCAAGATGTTTTGATGCCAACGCTTGCCACCGATTCGTTTAGGTTTTATTCATCTTTCTTACCACGTCTTGTGGAACAACTTAGAGTCTTGCAATTGGTCCAGTTGTGACATCGAGGTTCTGTCTACTCGATAAAACCAGGTGGCTGATAACACAGGCCTCATCGAGAGGTAATGAGTCCAGTGACTATGTACTCTTGTAGGACCAGGTTCTTTGTGGAATGCATTTTGGTTTGGTTGTAATAATATTAACACTAGCTTACAATATAGACGTGCCATTATTATAGTCCTCGGTAGCGCGCGCGGTCTCGCCTACCATCTGTTCATTCCAAGCAAGCAGTTTCTGGCCAGTACCTCCATTCATTTATCCGACACATAATTCTTTCTAGTGAACTGTTTTTGCTCTAACACGGCACGTATCCCTTAACACTGTCACTTATCGTTGACCTCTCCGCCGTCCGCCGCCACGCCTTATTTCGTGTACTCCTTTTTGCTTTCAACATTTCAATCTCCCCTCACATATTTCGTGTTCTGTTGGCTGCCTAATTACCTTTTACCATCCGGGTGGCAACCCGTAGCCCCCCCGATTTGCAATAAGGGCTATCTTCCGTTAGGAGTGTGCGAAGAAAATCTGGGAATGCATCGGTTATCCCTCAGTTAACAACAGGTGAAACGCCCGGGTGTAACACTGGATGCTGTTAATCCCCGAATGTATACATGGTAGTCATGGCGTGATTGCTCCTCAGACAAATGGGGTATGGTTAACACCAGGGCCGCGTGATAGGCTTCTTGTTGCGGTTTCTTGGCTCTGGCTGGTGTTTGTGACTCGTGGATGTATGTGGCTTGAAACCTAATTGCACTGCGGGTTGCTTCCCACATGTAATCAGACCGTCTTATTTTCTGTCCTGTGTCAACAGATATGCGCACCAAACCCTAAACGTCCTGCACCATATCTTTTCACATCGACTGAAGCCTGTCCCCTTCCACTGGTAGTCCCTCCTTTTTGCGGATTGTATTTCTGCTTTTTCCCGCCTTTAACCCCCGGCGTTTGGTTTGCAAAGCAGACAAACGATTTCAACACTAAGTAATGCCCCAAACCACGCACCCCCAGACACTATATATCACGTACCACAGAATATCCCCCAACCCCATGGCTTCATTTGGCTGATTCCAAAAACCCAGCGAAGCACCAATAAGCGCTCGGAAGGAGTTACATTCCCTAGCTGACCAGCATCCGAGGTAATTGCGTGGTGCGTTCGTCAACATTGCCTTTAATTCCCCCGGGTAGATTGGTGATTGACCCCGGGTAGTTGCGGTGTTATTGATGGAATTCTCCCCCTTGCCGCTTCACCGAGGAATTGCACAACTGCAATTCTGAGGCCTGCTCCCCCTTCTCTCCCCCCCGTGTTTTTGATTATTCCCCCTTCAATTCTTGCCCTACCTATTACCATCCTGCATCTGTTAACCCCATCCACTCCAGATTGCCTACCGCTGTGCCGTCTCTCCTGCCGCCCCCCAGTTGAGTCTTCCCCCCGTCCTCGCTCTATTTCTTTGCCCTTCCCCCCCTTCCTCGGTGAGCTTTGTCTGTGCGAAGCGCCTTAACGCGCGGCTGCTTTTGTCCCGTTTTGTCTCACACTGGATTCCTTACGGCCCCCAGCCAGCACCCTCCGTTCAAGTGGTTATTATTGCTCCATCTTCGCGGTGCTCTCCACCTGCATCCGTCCCCCTCCCCCCCCTCGCACCGGTCCCCCTGCCGTAGGGCTTGCATTACCCACCCCCTTTCACCCGAAGCCAATCCTGCCTGCCTACCTGGCGCAACGCCTACGTGTGGGGACACCACTTTTCTGTGTTAGGTCCCGTCGACCGTACCTCCTCCCCGTCCAGTCCGAGGTTTCGTGACCGTCGTTGCACACAGTTAGAGGGTTAGTTAAGTCTGGGCCTTCCCTCGCCCATGTTTTGCCGCTCCACCACGACAACTATTTGTGGCTTACAGTACATCCTGGCACTGCCCTGTTCCCCCCTTTTTTTACATCCACCCCCCTAACCTCCCACGATCTCATACTTACTCTCATGGCGCAGTTAGTTAGACAGTTGTTGCCTCTCTCGTTCTATTATTCTATTCTAGTTAGTTAGAGTGTCCACTGCCCCATCCCACTACAGCGTGTCGTCCCGGGTTTCTGGGCCCTGCTTCTTGCGCAAACATATAATTACTGGCGGGGTCGTCTTACCGGCACATGCCTTACATCGCAATGAAACTACTGTAACACTGCTCGTGCTAATGTGGAATTACCCTTTGTCTCAATCCTCCTCATTCCCCTTCTCCCGTTCCCCCCCCCGTCCACTAAGGGCCCCTAACAAGTCATGCTCGGGTACTATTAATTTCGTGCTTCGCATCGGTTTGCGCGGTTTGGCACGTTGCACTCTGTGCTGTGTGGGTGTGTGTGTTTTCCCTTCCCCCGACTCTCCCGCAGGGAGCATGAGCCGCCCATCCGCTGTGACAGCTGTCTCATTGGAAACACAGAGGTGCCGTCCAGCCGAATTGACCCGTCATTCTCGCATTCGGCTTGCTGTTCCCCCTTTCGTCTATGCACACCCCAACCCGTACGTTATATTTCCTGTGTGGCGTTCTGTGCTTGACCATGAGGTGTTGGGTGGCCCAGCTTGGAGCTGGCCACGGGTCTAAGCAGTGACTCGTGGTGCTGTGTGACCGATGTGTTCGATCCCTCCCACCTGGCCCCGCTTGCCCGCTTGTCAAGTTTGAGGCGGTGGGGGAGTGGTGCCGATAACAGCACGTTGGGCCTCGGATGTGGACCAGCCTGTACCTCTACTAGAGTGGCCTTCTCCCCTAAGAATCCTCCTCCGCCATGAGGACACGCAGCAGCCATAAACCACATCAAGAACTACGGGACCCGGAGAAACGCGGATTTCCTGTGCCAACATGTGCCGAAAGCGACCCCCTCTGGCGTTCGTTATAAAACGCCAGCGGAGGTTTTTGGAAGATCTGTTTTCCCTTATAAAGGCCCGCGGACCCCGGAGCCCCTTGAGAATCTGCAAAAACAGGCACACCCGAAGTGGGAGACCGCCCGCCTTCCCCGGCAACGGACAAACCATCAAGACGTCCCTGACGCAGTGCGGTCCCCTACCTCCCTCAGTATACTCCGACTTACCTCCCTTCGACCGTTCTGACAAGTTTGTGCCGACACAAACAATCCCATATGCTTCTGTTGCTCTTCAGTACTTGCGGTCCGTTGTGCTTTTTGTAAGGTGCCGGACCACCATCTAGCGGCTTCATGGAATCTACCAGCATCTCCCATGAAGCACGTTGTCAGCCCAAACCACTTTCAAGTACCTCCCAAATCTTTTCTTAGAGGGACAAGCCTTCCATTTTTATTTACGGCTGTCATTAAGCCTACCGTTGTAATCCTGATCCCATCGCCCAGCACACGTACCCTGTTCCCTGGGTCTAGCACCCGTAACACGACACTCCCTCCGCCTACCTCGCCCCCCTTACTCTTGGTCTCGGGTTTCGCCCCTTCATAGGCTAACTTGGTTTGTCATTATGCTATAATTCCTTATCTAGTAATGTGTACGTAGTAACTCGTAGTGCTTCCCTGTCACCCCCCCAAGGACCCCTTACAATACAGTTTAGAAAGTGAAAAGACAGCCCCCTATTACACTGAATAAACAATCTTATCAGCCCACCTGGATCACACCTCTATTGAAATCATCACCCCAACGTTTACCACACTGAGCCGTTTTCCCTCCAGATGGCCCAGCCTGGTTATCGTTGCGTTCTTTGACAACGTCGTGTGATCTACAACTTAGTGGCATGGTAGTTTTTGATATCTAGTTGAAATGATGCTTTATCTCTCCTTTTGATTCTACCTGCACTGAACGAACATCCGTCACGCAGGTTTGTAACACTGCGGGTGAATAACTGATGCCGAATGTTGATTTTGGGCTGAACTGTTCCGTTAATGTGGATTGTGCTCCAGAAAATGTGCAAATGGATGGTAGGACAGATTATTCAGCGCCCCCTTTAGGAAAGAGGGGAAGTGCAGGCTGTAAATACCTCACACTGGCCCCTGAGGCCCCTCTCCTGCAAGCGCGACCAGATGCTCTGGATTCTCCCAGCATGCTCTGGGTGGCTGCTGTTGTCTCCACACGCACACTGGTGCTTCAGCATTTGGGAGTCATACACCAGGCCTGCACACACACACACACAATGAGGTTTCAGTCATTGAGAAGGTCTCATCTGGTGCAGAGAGCCGTGTGATTGGTGGAGACTCTGTACCCGTGGTGAAGCGCGGCTGGCTCTGGGGCGGCTCCGGTGCCGTGCTGAGAGGCAAGGCTTTGTCCGGCAGCGTCAGCGAGGTGGAGGCTGGAGACGACTGCGTACGAGAGAGCGGCCGGTGTGCGGCGCCGAGCATCATGGGTACCGCCAGTGTCTCCATGTGAGCCGTCTGTCTGCGCAGGTGCTGGAGTTGCTTTTGCGTTTCCCACCGGGCCGTGCCTGGCCAGCCAGGCGATCGCGGCGTTTATGTCTACACTACCATCAGCTAGTAAGTCTGAAATAAACTACCTATTCCCCTACTTATGGAGACCTATTACGCCATAGGATGTACCTTTCGTGCATTGTCTAGCTAACATTTCCTTGACCTACTTATATAATGAACACTAACAGTATTTTAACCGTAATTATTGCGATCGATCGCCTGGAGTTTAACCGATCTAAGGCTACTTTTCTTAGCTCCCGGTCGCGGGCCGCATTGAAGACACCAGTTGTTCTGTGCTCCTGAATGTCTGTGTAGTACGTTGCACGCGCCCTCTCTCGCTCTCTGTTGTGTGTTAGTAGTGGGTTGGTGGTGGTGGTGCCTCCCTTACAGCCGTGCCCCCGATTCTATCGCCGGTTCACTCCACTGCTTGGCACCTCTACTGAAACCTGGTGAGACTCAACACCCCCCCGTTTATTACTGCAACCACATGCCGCACCCATCGGCGTCCCGTATTACAGACAGACTGAGACTGCCGTGCTTTCCTGCCCTACCTGCAATTGCGTTTTACACGTGAGTTCCGAACCTGTACTGCCCTTTTTATTTGTACCGGAGTAGGGTGCCTCCCTCTACACGACAACTGGTTATGTACAAACATTATGTGAATACCGCTGATTGCTTATGTCCTAGACATAACTCTTATCAGTGGTAGTATAAACTCAACCAGGTCGAATTAATGATAAAAAACAAGCATGCTTTATTTTATTTATGCAAAACATAACGGTTTGTCTTTTGATTTTGAGATCACGTGCTACAGTTCAAAAGTTTGTGGTACGTGCTAATTTTTTTTCTATCAAGGAATCCTGAAAAAATATGTACAGTGGGTACGGGAAAGTATCAGACCCGAATTTTTCACTCTTTGTTATATTGCAGCCATTTGCCAAAATCATTTAAGTTCATTTTTTTTCCTCATAAATGTACAAACAGCACCCCTATTGACAGAAAAACACAGAATTGTTGACATTTTTGCAAATTTATGAAAAAAGAAAAACTGAACTAGCAAATAGGTCTAAAGTATTCAGCCCTTGCTGGACCTAACAATAACTCAGGTCTGTCATTTCTTATGATCTCTTGGATGGTTCTACACTTCATTTGAGTAGCTGGTTGATTATATGATTGGGGACTTGATAGGAATAGGCCAGAGCACATGTGTCTATATAAGACCTTACAGTTCAACACAGTGCAGTCAGAGCAGAACAGGGAAGAATCATGAGGGCAAAAGGAACTGCATGAGAGCCTCAGAGACAGAATTGTGGCAGAGCACGAATCTGGCCAGGTACAAACAAAATCTGCTGCCATTAAGGTTCCTAAAGAGCACAGGGCTCCATAATCCTTACAAGGAAAGAGTTTGGGATGACGCAGCACCTCCTAGAGATGGCCGTGCCGCGTCACATTGGCTATCGCGATGAGAAGAGAGCCTTGGTGAGGGAGAGGGTTAAAAAAGAACCCAAAAGATCACTGTGGTGAGCTCCAGAGATGTGCATCAGTCAGGCGGATGGGGAGAAGAGTTGTAGAAAGTCAAACATCACTGCAGCCCTCCACCAGTTGTGGCTTTATGGCAGAGTGGCCCGACGGCAGCCTCTCCTCAGTGCAAGACACATGAGAGCCCGCATGGAGTTGTGAGATGGTGCGAAATAAGATTCTCTGGTCTGATGAGACCAAGATGGAAATTTTTGGCCTTAATTCTAAGCAGCGGTAGTGTGTGGAGTGCGGTAACAGCAAGGCACTGCCTCATGTGTCACCCTGATCCACGTACCAGAGTCGAGGCCGAGCCAGTGTTGGACAAGCAATCCAAGTGGTGGCCGCTAGCATCATATGCCTGTGGGAAGAGAGAAAGTTTTTCCGCTCGCTAAGGGGGGGGGGGGGGGGGGAGAGTACAGGGACGAGTGGTTGCAATCGAGGGAAAGATGAATAAGTACAGGCCAAGTACAGGGATATCCTGGACAAAAAAACCTTCTCCAGAGTGCTCAGGAACTCAGACTGGGCCGAAGGATTACCTTCCAACAAGACAATAACCCTAAGCACACACCTAAAATAACGAAGGAGTTGCTTCACAAAAACTCTGTGACTGTTCTTGAATGGCCCAGCCGAGCCCTGACTTAAACCCAATTGAGCAACTCTGGAGAGACCAAAAAATGGCTGTCCACCAACGTTTACAATCCAAACTGACAGAACTGGAGAGGATCTGCAAAAAGGAATGGCAGAGGATCCCCAAATCCAGGTGTCGAAAACTTGTTGCATCTTTCCCAAAAAAGACTCATGGCTGGATACGCACATTCAAACGGGTGATTTCCTAAATACTGAGCAGCCAAGGGTTGACAAACTACTAGGACAGTGATATTTCAGTTTTTCTTTTTTAAATCTGCAAAAAATGTCAACAATTCTGTGTTTTCTGTAATATGGGGGGCTGTGTGTACAGTAATGAGGAAAAAAAAAATAACTTAAATGATTTTAGCATATGGCTGCAATATAACAAAGAGTAAAAAAATGTAAGGGGGTCTGAATACTATCCGTACCCACTGTACATTGTGGTTTCCACAAAAATGTTAAGCAGCACAAATGTTTTCAACATCATAATAATAAATGTGTTCTGAGCAGCAAATCAGAATATTATACAGATTCTGAGAGATCATGTGAACATTGAAGACTGGCGGAATGGTGCGAAAAATCAGATTTGATCAAGGAATAACTTACATTTTCAATATATCACAAGAATACAGTTATTTTAAATAGTATAATATTACAATTTAAATGTATTTTTTGATCCAATAAATGCAGCCTTGTTGAGCATACAAGACTTCTTTCACAATGTTTTTGTGACATTCATCCACACACGATTATTGGATCGTTTGAATTTTCGGCTTCCCCCTTATCTAGCAAATTGAAACATAAGTTATTATGAAATTACTTCTAAATTTTGTGTAATAACGTTTAGGCAGGCTGTTTTGCACAATGAAACATGTGCGGCTTATTCTTCAGGATTGGTGGTTTGTGTCTAACCTGGTTGAGAATGAGGGCGTGTTGCAGGTTGAGCTGCTCCTCTTGACTCTCCAGCTCTCTCTGAGACTCCGCCCTCACCCTGGCCTGATGGGCGTCACCCGCTGACGGCCCCACCTCCTCGGAGTCCATGTCCTCTGACGGGATCTGCCGGAGACGAGGCTTCTCGCTGGACTTCGACATGAGCTGCGGGACACGGACAGAGATCCTGATGAATCCCACATACTTGTTTTCATTCTCCTTCCACAAACATAAATGACGTGCATTTCCAAAATCTGATTTCAAATCAAATATGAATGTGGTTCTTCTATTTGGCGAACGCTTGGTTTCTGACAACCTCACTTCTCGATTTCACGCTTTTTCTCGATTCATGAATACAACCACGAATCAGATTTTTTGATTCTTCCGGAAGCCTCGAAAGTCATTGATTACTCTCTTCCTGGTAAAGCGAGGCGTGAGGGGTTTGCTTGACCTTGGCCCAGGTGAGTCGCGGCTTTGAGTCTCTTATCTCTGGACCATGCTCTGCTGCGCTGTGATTGGCTGCTGTGGAGCAGTCCGTCCTGAGGATGGATGCGCAAATGGGGGCTGGTGATGGCAAGCCGGTCCTCCGGGAGCGGGTCTGGACTTTTCTTCTCTCAGCGGCTTATGAGGACCAGACGCGCTGAACTGCAGGGGAACCGGACCCAGACCTGGAACTGATCACAGACAGCAGGGACAAATCTGATTATACTTTCATAAAAACAGAAGGAGATGAAAGCATAATATTCAAGCTCGATATCAAAATACCATGCCACATAGTTTAGATCACACAAAGTGCAAAATAAACAGCATGTAAAATGACCCACAATGACTTAAATATAACAATAGATTCGAACATATCATCATGAACTCAGTGAGCACGGTGCATGAATTATAAATATAACTTTTTTTTTTTCAGTAATTCATTTTTACAGTGATTTGTAGTTTAAACTATTAGGATTCTGTTCCAGTTGTTTTTTGCTTGTCTTGGTTTTTGTTTTTAGATAATAATAATAATAATAAGTAATAAGACTAATATTTTTAAAAACAGATAAATATAATAGTTAAAAAAATTAAAAGAAGATTATATAATAATACATACTGTTTAGTGGCCTGTTAAGATTTTGGCAATGTTTTTTTTGATAAAGACTATTTGTGCTCACAAGGCTTTGTTTATTTATTTCAAAAAATAAAGTAAATTAATAGTTGGACAGTTATGATATTATACACTACACTATATAGATGTCATTCTGTCTGCCCAGCCCGCATTTCGGCATCGCTTTCCCGAACCCGCCTTTCTTTGAGAGCACTTCTTTGCATAATGTCAAAGTCTTTTACTCTCGTGTCACTACTACCAATGAAATGTTTCTTTTGAAAAAAATACAAAACCATACTGACCGCCCCCCACAGCCCTGTTTTGTGGGGAATGGGTGTTGAAAGGGGGTATATGTTTTTCTGAAGTCCCATAATTGTTTGCTGTGTAAAACAAATATAAAAAGTCACACTATAAATACAAAGACTATTTATAAATGAATGAATGTAGTTTATATTCTGAAAATAATTGTTATTCCCAACAGCCAGTCTGTTGTTTCAAAGAGTGACCACTAGATGGCGCACATATCAAGCATACAGTCCTTCAGTAGCATTTCCTCACAGTAAAACTCTCAGAGTGATTCAGCCAGCGTTCAGAGCTCTTACCGGCCAGTAGAGGGGTGTGTACGAGTCCAGAGGGCTCCAGGATGAGGACGGGCTGTATGGTTGGTCTTGTTGATGATTGTAGGTGGTCTTTTTGTGTCGCCCTTATCCATTCACATTCCTTCCAGAGAATATAATAGCAAACCGGCCACCCGACCAGCTCAGCGTTACTCATCATACCAATACTCTCCCTGCGTAGCTCATGAGGTTGTATTAGTGGTGCTGCCTAACATAACGCTCCAGTCCATGAGTTTAAACTGCAGCCTCAAAAATGACGGCTACTCGATAGCCGATTGCGATGACTGAGGAATTGTATTTTATGATGTATTTACCCTTACATTTAAAGTACAGTACAGTGATCTCTGGGTCTCAGGGTCCCAGTTCGACAGCGAAATTAGGGTCAGCAAACCAATACTAATGAAATAAGGATAGCGCACGCTCCCGCGAAAAAACATGTACTAGAAGACATTAAATACAAGTTCAAATGGATTGTGCAAACTACAATGTTTTACGTGGAGAATTATTGGGTTCCAAAAGCATGAAACCATCAAAATTCTATTTTGTTCAATAAACAGTTTTGGAACGGTGTTGTGTGTCACTGCTTGATGTTGAAACGAAATGAGAACCAGTGCGTTAATTCATCACTTTTATATGGAAAGTAACACACTTGTTTCTTTTATTTTACTTGTTCGCATGTTAGCTGAGGCTCTCACTCACGTGTGAGTGATTTTAAAATTCAGAGTGGTATTTTCCCTGGCATAGCTAGCCTAAAACGGCCAGCCCACACCCCTGTACAGACGATGTGCAGCTTGCAGTGCTGCTGTGTTGGTTTTAACGGGAACAATGCAGTTTTGTCATTACATTACAATTTTAAATCCATTAAAGTATTGTCTTTTCAACAAGACTGGAATGCTATATTGACCGATATTATGATTATTTTTATAAATAGAAAAGTACCTTCTTCAAAAACATAACTTTTAGGTATTTAAGTGTAAATTCAAAAAGGAACATCCCTTCTGAAAAAGGAGTGCGCTTAATTGTAGTAAATGTGCACTTGTAGTGAACTTCAAACCTTAAAGTATATGTGAAGAAAACGGTATTCAGATTATTCATTTTAATGAAATGAAAGTCATTAAAGTACTTAAAAGGAGTATCCCTTACATATTATAAAAAGTACCACTTTCAATGTCAAAATAAAAGTTCTTATATTAAAGTGACATTTTAAATCATCCTGTTCTTTTTTGATCACAACTTTAAAGAAGTACCACTTGTTTTGATGTGTGACTCAATTACTTAAGCACATGCCACTCCTTGCTCTGAAATTGTCGTGTAGTGTGTTGCCTAACATGGGCATTTAAAAGTAATCTCTTTCAATGAACTAAATTGTAACTTATCATCCAAAAATGTGCAATTGCACACGAGAGTTTACAATCATACGATACAGAGACACTTGTTTGTGTTTTAATCTTAGAAAGGAGGCAGAGGTTACCAGTAAATACATGTCGGTAGTGATTCAGCAAAAGATCAAGAACAACAGAAGTAATTAGGGAAATATTTAAAGATGTAACTTAAGTCCTATTTAGGGGTGGGGTTCAAAAACTTCAGCTAATGTACATTTAAAGAAAGACTAAATATTATTGGTAAAAATTTTCGGATTAAAATATATAAGCATTATTTAAACATAATACATATAATGCCCAAGTTTTATTTAATGCGAATTAACATGCCCTTCAAGCGCTTTGGGCGTTCATGATTAAAATATTTCGGGCAGACTCTGTGATAAGCACCATTTTTTTTTAAAAAGTTTGCCTAAAAGTGTACTTCTTTGTTCACAAGAAATGACATTACTTCCAAAAAACTTCTCAGTATTACAATTGCGCAGACTATTTGGTAAGGATTACTTGGACGTAAGAAGGGCAGCTATGGCGAAAATGCACGATACTGGCGTTAGCGGGGAGCCTAGACAAGTGATGGGGGGAGATGGCGGGATTCTGCCACGTCTGTGGAAAAAGATGAGTAAAGCGCAAGTCCTGCAACAGAGCAGGCCTTGAGCCGACACACGACACACAAGACACCATGCCGCACACACGCAAGCACCACACACCACAGACACACGCGACGCACAGACACAGAGATCACCAAGCACACACACACACGCGGCTTGCAACAACACACACACACACCAGGACACACGCATACACAGACAACACCGCACAACACACACACACACAACACCAACACAACAACGGGCCCACACTACACACCAGACACTAGCCGACACACCCACACACACATCGCTACACAGACACACGCTACACAGGACACACCACACACACCGCACACGCCACACACAACCACACACGCACCCCCCCACGCACCACAAACACAGTCACCGACACACACGCACAGACACCACACACGCTACACAGACACACGCACCACAACACAACACACATGAACCACAACGCAAACCCCGACACACACACACAACCATCATCACACACACTCCGCGCACAGGCCCACAGAGCGACACACCCACACAATCATACGCGGCCGAGGCACACAGACACCACCCCGCATCACACACCACACACAGGACACCCGCAAGCACACACGCACACACACGCCCCTACGCACGACACACACAGAGCCAGCCACAAACACACACCACATAACACAGAACCAACCCACCCCCGACCCATGCACACACACACCCACCACGAACACGAACCGACACCTCCGCAACACACAGACCTCACGATAGAACACGCATACACCCGACACACCGCGACACACCACACACGCACACGAACCACCCAGACACACATCCACAAATCCCACACACCCACACAAACACGCCACTACCCGGCTGCCCACGGACACTAACGCACGCGACCATAACGCAATTCACGTAGATGACAAAAAAACAGAACACACACTAGGACACTATACACAATTACACACTTTACACTACACCCACACTGGCACACACCCACACCCACCACACCCAGCCCCACACCCACACCCCGCCCCTAGCACACGCTCTTCACCAAGGGACACAATAAATCACACAAGGAATTAGAGGGGACATCACAGCTGATCAAAACAATTAAACACACGCGTTCTATGGAAAAAAAAGATTACCCTAGTGTCCACATTTAAATTTGGTTTTATATCGGGGTCTCCTAATTTGAACTATCGATCCTTTCTTTCAGCTAGACTTAGGTTTTGCGGGTAAAAGTTGCTAAATGACTGCGTGTTTTACCATGAACCGCCCCCCTACAATCCCGCTCCTGCACCACACTGCCTGTGTGTACTCCCATACCCTTGGACCAGTGATTACACTATCAAAATCGTCTCATCTGAAAGAGTAACATGATTGAGGTGTTAGAATGCTATGGCTTTTTTATTTATGTATTTATGGACAATATGCTCATTTTTAGTATGTTGATTTTGTATGACCATTCTTTTTATTTTCTCACAAGCCGTATGCTCTGCCTATATTTAACACGCTTGCCCATTATAATTAGATGTGATTTGTTTACTATAATACATCCCAATAAAAATTTGTTCACACTTTCGTTTGGGGGCGAGTACGGACGCTACACTATGAACTGGTTTTGTCTCAATAACTTCCCAACTTTGCTGTTTATTAATAGTTAGTAATGTAGTTGTTAAGTTAGGTATGGGGTAGGATTAAGGGATCTGAAATATGGTCATGCACAATAACACAGTCATATGTGTTTTATAAGTTACTCATAAACAAGCCCACTATGCTCCTAAGCATGTAATAGAACTAGTTAATCGTGAGATTTGCCCAAAGCTAAAGTTATACGCAGAGAATTTAATTTCAATTAAATAGATGCAGCTCATGAAGTATACTGTATTTGTTTCAGCATAAAGGAAATATGAAAGAAAATAACTGCGTGTCATAAATACGTTACAACATTTCCATGAGGAGAAACTATTGACCCTTAATAAAAACCTCGTGTTGTGTTAATTGTATGCGTGCAGAGCGGACGAGGTCCTGTGATGCGGATACCAATCACTGGAGTGAAATGCCTCTTAGGACAAGCCCAAACTAGATGAGATGTGTGGAGACCATACATGCCGGCATGACTGGATGGTTTGGAGGATACACTGAGGGAGATTGGTTGTCATGGCGCAGCTGCCTGCGTGTCCTTCATCCGTGTCTTTGTTTAAAAACATGTCATCTATGCCAAAGGGAGCGACGCGAAAGAGGAACCTCCTGAAACAAGCCCTTGTCGGAGCTCGCATTTAACCAAAGCACAAACAAACAACACCACCAGAGGGACTATTAAAAGAACGTCCCATCATGCCTCTCGCTCTCTGTGTGTGTTCAAGTTGCCTCTCCAAAAAAAAAGTTTGAAATTAAAAAAGGGAGAAGCAAATCATTTAAACACTGCACGGGATGTTCCTATACCAGTAGCCATTATACATAATTGTTTTGATGGAGGGATATTTGCTTTAATTTGACTCTAGAGGGTTCTTCTTCCATTATAAGGAAGCCCAAGATACCATTCGGAGAGCTGGCTGAGGGAGTGGAACTGTACTCCTGGGGACAGGTGGCGTGGGTTGTCGGTGGCTGTGGCCGAGCCCCATTGTTCATTGGGCAGCTGTCGTTTTGGCGAGCTGCAGCCGGCCCTGGAGTGTTGGCTGCTGGGGGACGACTCTGAGAGCAAAGCACACGCACATCGGGTCAAGTTTTAAACAGGGCCTGGCACATACCTCCATGCAATGTATAACAGGGCCACGTCCACCACAAAAAATGGAAAATGTGTCATCGGTATGACTCTCCCTCGTGTCATTCCAAACCGTAAAGACTTTCGTTATTTTCCGGGACAACATTCGAATGATATTGTGACGAAATCTGAGAGATTCGGTCCCTCCATGACAGTCTATGCAACCTACACTTTGACCTTCATAAAGTCCAGAGACGGATCGTCAACGAATCCACTGAATCAGCCCCCGGTTTAGGTCCCCTTTCTGTGGAGATCGACGCCTTTAAATGCTGCAAACAGATTTCTCTAGGGCTTTTATTCTGTATTTACAATGATGGCGCCAAACCTCACACAGAAGCTCAACCATACTTGCTGCTGCCCCGAGAAAACAATCTCATTGGGCTGTTACGACGCTCACCCCCGGGCTCACTCAACACGAAACAGAAGCAGCACCTCACCTGCTGTGTGTTGCCTTAATGCGAAAACGCCTTGATTAAATCTTTCCTCATATACCAAGGCGATCGAGTCGCTTCCGAAAATGTGGATTAAACCGCTTGATTCATATGGATTCGTTTTGCGATCTCTTTATGGACTTTATGAAGTGTCAAAGTGGTAGTTGCATAGACTATCAATGGAGGGACAGAAATCTCTCGGATTTCATTCCATATCTCTTCTTTTGAGTTGGCTGAGCTGCATAACTCAGTCTTAACGGGTGTTGGAACGACATGAGGGCTGCCTTCAAATGACTCTGCCTAAAAATTGCCAAGTGATGGCCCGTACGATGAATCTCCATACCCAGTCATGGACCGTAACAATGGCCAGTTGGTTAGCTGCCCGAGAAAGCAAGGTGAGATGACAACATATAGTTTTGATTCATTACTTATCGAATGCATAGGCCGGATTGTACTGATAAAAGCAAAGACAAATACATCTAAACAATTGTAATTTTCACAAAAATATCTCAAAGCAGAGCGGTAGCGTGTATTGTTGTAGGTCCCAGCGGACAGGGGAAAACGCGGTTTGGGGTGGTTTGTTAGAGTAGTTGTGTTGATGTGCAAGGGCTAGCACGCCTCTCTTTGGGAGCATGGTACGAATAGCAAAGTGACAGCTGGGCTTACATACGGGTGTTCACGGTGCTCTTTCCTATGCTTCACCTCAGGTTGGCTCTGCAGGTGCACCCGGAACAGAACCAGACAAAAAGCGTGGTAAACCAAAAATGAAGCTTTCCAGTCATGTTGGGGTCCTTCAGATCACTGTGCGGTACGTCTGCAGGTTATGTTGTAGCTTCCTTTGGTTGCAATAAAAGGATTATTTATTTATTTTTCTGTCTGGTATTTAGTTTTTATTTTTATATTGTTCCGCACCCTTGAGACACGGAATCGTAGTCATTTTACCGTGCTATACATCTTAAGGTACCAAACAAAACAAACAAAACAACACTCCGTGTATCATTCGACTACAGTTCGGATTTGTCTGGATTACGTATTGACGTCGAAACACGTAGAAACAACGGCCCTCCGTTTCTTCGTTTTTTTCCTCCCCAAATACGTCAATTGTGATCTGGTCCGGATCAATGGTTTACTTTGTGAATAAAAGCCGTTAAATTGAAATTCTGGTACAACAAATATACAGTGATTCACGTTTCGTCAGAATGACCGAAAATGGTCATTTATAAGTGCACATCCACGTGGTGACGGAACCAAATGGCAGGTCGATTCTATTATTATACGAATCCCACCAAGAAACCAAGGGATTTAGATGTGAGTTGAGATGCCCAAGCACCGCACTCAGCTTCTTCTTCTCGTTGTTTGACCCAGTCAAGTTCCAGCTCGATGTGTGAAAGGTTCTGAAATCTCTGCTGTACCTGTTGCGTACCTTGTCTTGTCCCCTGTAACACCAATAAGTCTGGAGGAAGGCCGTTGAACTGGTATCACGAGTACAAACTTAAGATCCAGCTGTACTTCTCATTCTTACCCGTCACTGGCCATGGCTCTGCGAACGTTGTTAAAATGTCGCTAGGATCCTGGTTCAGGTTTTCGCCGATTGGACATCCCGCCCCCCCGTATGGATCCCCGCGCCCGCCCAGGCACTGAACTGCTCTGACACGAAAAGTGGAACAGGGTCAAGATCTTGTGGTGTCAATACTTCCTTTCTCACGGGCCTACTTGAAAAGTGATGTGGTCTCTGCTAGCCAACTCTGCCTTGCTTTGGGGGGGAGGGGGGGGGGAGAGGGTTTAAATGCAATTGAACTATTTTGGTAGTATAGGCTTGACTGCCCATTTCGCATCCTATTCTCGAGCCCTACGATGTTCCACCTGTGCATAACGGAGGAAGTGCATTCCTGTTGTGTTTTAGGGTGTATCATAAATGGAAAAACTCTGAAATTGCTGTTTGACACATGTACTTCACGATGCCCTGCTTGATCTTCGTTCTTTCGTTGACTCCCTTGTTTGTGGCTTTTCTGTAAGTGCGCAATACTGTCAGTGCGCGTATTGACTCCTCTTTTTTCCTTCCGCTCTGTTGCTTTGGGTCTGAACAGCCACAGTACGATGTCTGTGGCCGTTGATTGGGACCATTTGTGCTTGGTGTGACCGACCTTTCCCGGTTTCCAGCGCCACTCCCGTTTAATCCTCTTGAGCAATATGTCAAAGAGCACTCTCTATGTTTTGTAGTTGCCAATAGCAACCATTCCCAAACAAGGCCCAAGTACCCAACGCTTTTCCCCTCTGCGGCTCGCTAGCGGTAACACTGGACGTCCGTCAGTCATTCATTAGGACATAACTGACATACACGGAGTGGACTTTGTTTGGTTGTGAAGAAGGACTGACAAGAAGGATAAGTCTCGGGAGAGTGGCTCTGTATGCAACAGGCTTGTTACAGACTGTGCCTTGAGGAGTTAAGGAGCGAGCCGTGGGAGTTGTTGAGCTGGCTGCGCCTTATTTTGGTTTCTAACCCTACTGGGTCGGCCAGCGTTGGCGCATGGATGCTATTCCACACCAGAGGCACACCTGCGAAATGGACACGGCCTGCCTCTCACCCAACACACCAGCGCCGCTTCGTTAGAGGTGATTCTGAATTTGGTCAGTCACGCTTGAGACTGAAGAGGTTCGAGGTGATGTTGTTTATGATGCATGTGTGACGAGTTGACATTACTCGCGTGTCTCAGGGGGGGTTCGCTTACGGCCCCTGTGAGGAAGTGAATGTGGAGGACGGGAGCGCTGGACAGAAGAGCTGGGATATGGGAACCAGCGTCCCTGTGGGAAACACAAGCCGCCACTTCTTCTCAAATCTGAGGAAGGAAAAAAACCAGCCCAATGGTCTGATGCACTTAACACGATCTGCTCTTAAGTGCGGGTAATGGATGCGCTTGTTTTCTCATCGGTATGAATTTGGCACGGGGGGGGGGGGGGGGGGGGGGGGGGGGGTGGTGTGCGGG
>JADLZN010010142.1:0-81120 GCA_018155175.1 Sinocyclocheilus anophthalmus
GGACAAATTCTTGGCTCCTCAGCATAAAACCTGATGAGTGGATGCACCTGTCACCTATTTATACCAGTATGCACAGGGAGTGGCTCAGGTATGCTCAGGTATCCACTAGCCAAAATTAATTGGCGTTTTCTCTTAAAGTCAGAGATAATTGGGGCTCCCAATTGGAACCCCCTATGTCGTCAGACATAAACGTCGCACTTCCCCTCCCAGTCGGGAACGAGTTTTACTACGTAAACTTGTGCGTCACACCTTCCTCGTTCTATAGCGTAACAATCGCTCTTCCGCCTTCCAACAACCACTGTAGAAAGATTCAAGTGGCGCTCTCCGTGCTGACGTAGTCGGAATGCTTATCTTGTATTAAGGGGTCTCAAAGCAACCCGCTTGATCTTCTTAATCTCTCGTGTCGCCCACAGACTGAACCACAAGAGATAGTCACGTTAATTTTACCTCCTTAATATTGTTGTGGACGAAGTATTAGGGCTATCCTTTCCTCCCTGTATAAAGCATTCTACTACGCTAAATGTGCACTAAAATAGACTCTGATACGAGGACAGTCCTTCCCTGAAAATGTTACTTTAGTAAATCATGTCTAAACACTACTTACTGTAGCTATAATCATGAAAATGATTTCAATGTTTCAAAAGTGATCGGTACTATTCTACCTATTATTATTATGATCATTGATTATTATTCCTATAGACCGTTCTTGCACAGCACAGCTCACCAGGAACACTCAACAATCTCAGAGCCCCTTTGGTCCACGCATGATTTTTTTTTTTTTTATGTCCCTGTATGCAACAGGGACATGTCATTAGATTATTGGGAAACCTGCCACAGCAATAATCAACCTCTCCTCCATTTTGCTTGGGAAACTAAGGTTTTTCAGAAACCAAGTTTTACAGGCCTTGCGTCTCTTGTAATCCTCTCAGTGCGGTGGACTTCGCTACGTCGCGCTTGGTTGCCGCCAAATCGCGTCATAAGCTCATTACCATAAAGTTGAAACCGTATTTCACCTCTCGTCTCCGCTGCTCGATGGCCGGCTTACATTGAAAATTAATGACTTCCGGCCACTTTGATGCTCTCGACGGCGGCGGTGTGAACGCATGGTAACCGATATGTTCTAGGAATAGTCTTTTTTTTTTTTTTAAGAGTCTTTTTTCTTTTTTTTAGTTAATATGCAGGATATAAACCCCTACCGATCATACATCCATAATCTGACAGAGTGCAAAGGGGATGCCAGAGAAAATGTTGGTTTGAGTGAGATAAGAAACTGTTTATTTCCCTGTGGTTTAGCGAATGGCAGGCCTGCATTAATATTACAAAAGTACTGCAAAACTTTATGAACTAATGTTATGAGATAAGGATCATCATATTGGGTAAAGCTTAGGGCTGGTAAATGAATGGTTGGTGCAAGCCCAAAAAGCAGCTGCCCACGATCCATCAATTTTGTGTCACTGTCAGTAAGTCGAAAACTCAAAAACCAGATCAGACTATCATTTTATTCAGATCATTTCAATCAAATCGTTCTGATTCATGAACAAATCAATCTTTTGAGATATTTTCAATGCATCAGTTGGGCCGTGGCACTTTCATGAATGCGCATCGAAATCTAACACATTACAGAAGAAATTGTTGAAGAAAGTCGTTATTTTTGTTTTGACATTTGGCACAGCAAGAAGTACGGTGATGAGCCACTGACTTTCATTGGACTATTGTAACGATGTGCCTGTTATACCTGGTCTGTGGGCTTGACTATCAGTTTCACTGCTGTCGATGAAGGGTTCAGAGAAACCTTCTCCGCATTTCATTCAAGGAAATATCTTAATTTGTGTTCTGAAGATGAACGAAGGTCTCACGGGTTTCTAATGACATGAGAGTGAGTAATTAATGACAGAATTTTAATTTTTGGCTGAAAAATGACTTCAGTTCTTTGTTCTATATCCTTAACTTGACTATTCTCCTTTTGTAAATGAGAAAATGTCCTTGATCACTTTGACATTTATTCTCTTTCCAGCCCCCCCCAGGGTCTTTGAAAGCAGAACACAGGCCTTGACACTGTTTGATTATTTCTTATGAGGCGATTAGGTAAAGGGGTCATATTATATATTTGTTTTTGTGACTTTTGTGAATTTGTTTCTCTGAGGTCCACTTATTTTGTTAAAATCATAGGTTTTTGGACACAACAGTCATAAATGCAGTTTTCATGAACATTTTGCAACCTCTCGCTGACGCTTACAATTCAAATAAATGTTTTTGCTACTATTAAGACTTCAATATAATGTTCTCTTCAGATGTGAAATGAGTAACCAATGATGTGAATCATTTACTCTCAGGACGTTGGGTATAATTTAGTCTGCACCTCCCCATCCTTTAACAATATTCTCTTGGAAAACCCTGCATTACATTGTGACGGGATCACAAAACAATAAAAACTGAGAAAGATCAGACTGAAAGGACAGAGGAGAGCTTGTTATAAATAATCAGTCACTCTTTCCAGTTGTTTGGAAGAATGTGCAGAGCAGGATTTCGGCAGTCTGAATACACTCCGGCTTAGGGACAGAGTCAAACATTTGTTCAGCTCACATGTAAGTATTGTTTTACTCCCATTTTGTGCCATAGGGCTGCGAGGGGAATATGGCTTTAAACACATCCTTTTACCTTCCGTCCACGTATACATTGCTACAGCGACGATAATAAGATGGTGCATTTAGAAAAGCAAACAAACTGGGCATAAGACCCTTAGACTCTTAGGTTCTCAGAGAATGGCGGATCCTTTAAGTAGTAGTGTTAAAATATATATTATTTCACTTTTAAGAATCACATAATGCAGAAACTACATAATAAAATTTCTGTGTAATTCTACTGACTATATTGAATAGTCCAGTAGTTTTGGTCTATAGGATTCGTACCCCTTACATCCTCTAGTCATCTGCCCTTTTATTCACTCTCAATTTATTATAATATGAACTCAGTTGCGATGGCCAATCATGGCCAACAGCATTAATGCCTACGCTTCCGAGAAGCCTTCTTACTCAACTTTTCACTACAACTGCCTAAAAAAAGGCGGGTAAAAAAATTATATATAACGCCTGCGTTTACATTTCAAATAAATAAGACGCGGTAACTTTCATTTCGTGAACCAGATCACCTGCAAAGTTATAGGCAAACATATTTCCCTTCTGAGCCGCTTTTTTGCCGACAAATAATAACAACAACGCTGTTTAACTCAGCTGTCGTTTCCCGGTAAATCCTTCCACATCTGTTGACTTAAGAAGCCAGTCATGAAAGTTCTCCCTTTACTTCAGCCAGACTGAAAAGCTTGGAGATAATCTGTCTGCCCTTCGTCGACGCGCGGACGGGGGTCCAAAATGGGCCGAACGGGGCGAAAAAAAAAATATAATTGAAATAAATTGGTTAGATAAGAGGGCTTGCCGGTTAATGAACTCGATACTTAATCCCTAAGAAGAGGCAGACAATATACTGCCGCAATAGTGGAGTGTGGGAGGAACCGGAAAAGTTGTCTAGCCGTCGCGTGAGTGACCCCAGCGGCAAGCATGCAGGCCCAAAATCGGCAGCTGGCTGGAGCGAGCGACTCGTGTCTACCAGTCACTCTGTCGGCGCTGTCGCATAGGTGTAGTCCACACGCCTCTAACAGCGGCCGTACCGACTCCCGGCCCTTGTACATTCTTCCTCACCCGCCATAACCACGACGTGGCGGCTAGATGCGCCAGCGTCGTGGACGGGGACACCGTGTCCATCGCAATGTTGTCTGCCCCTGTCATTTGAGTTTTCTTTCTCTCCCTCTATAACTGCACATCCTGAAACACCTAAACACAGCGATGAAGATCCACACTATAAATTTAGGAATTTGTCGCACACCTTCCCCTGATGAAACCCTTAATGTTGCACCTCTTCTCACACTGAGGTTGCTGCACAAAAGTCTAAAGTTTGTTTTTCACTACTTTATCTGTGGCCTACAGTATAAAATGATGCGGCTGTATCAAACTACTACATTATTAGGGGTAAAAAAAAAGAAACAACAAACTATTAAAATAATTATGCTTTTAATGGAAAGAAAATAGTTGTAGCAGAATATGCCTCTGTATTTGGACACATAATTTAAATATATATCAAGCATCTACAAACAAATGATGCACAAACATTTCTCAGGACAAACTTAATTTCTCTTATAGGCACTTAAAGTATTAAATTATATTTAATCAATGGTTTCACAGCTGATTAAATATCATGTCACAAATAGAGCATCATATTATTAGCATGTTGCACTAATCACAAAAAGAAAGCATCCAAGTAGGTTGTGTCCTAATTTTTAACTCTCTAAACTAACTATCTAATAATTTTCACAATTCCTTTGCAATATATGTCACGTTTAGTGATATTGTCTACTGTACTGTTGCCTCCAGTATACAAAATTCCCCTTTCCCGTCGCCTGTTTTTCCTTTGCAAAGGTATTTAGTCCTATAGAATATTAAGCCTCTTTAAAACAATAATTCTATATAATTTATTTTTTTATTTTAAAGTTTTAATTTAATTGTAATCTTATTTATAAACGCACTTTTGGTCTTATAATATTATATAATACCATCACCTGGCTGAAAGGCCATCTTAAACCAGCCTAAAGCTGGTTTGCTAGTCTTAGCTAGTATAAGCTGGTCTCCCAAGTTGGTCCTCAAGCCAATGTCCCATTCTGAGTAGAAAAAAACTACCCAAAATCCCTCTAAAACCAACCAAAAGACCGGTTGAGGGTTCGACCCCATCTTAAGACCACAAACCAGCTTGGGCTGGTTTACTGTGGTGTGTGTGTGCGTGTGTGCGTGTGCGTGCGTGCTTCTTTTTTTTATTATTATCAAGGTAAAAAAAAAAACTAATTAGCATCTTAATGGTCTGAGAGTAAGACAAAAAAGGTTTCTTTATGTGGAGTCTTTGCTACTCACTGGATCATGGCTTTTCTTTTGAATACATAGTTATTATATTTCTTTTAAATACATAGTTATTTAGGTTCATATAACCATATAAACTAACCCTGTATGTCGAAGAAGGCCTGATCCTTAGGAACTGAGTTTATGTCCAAATAATTAACCGGTAATAGTTGTATAGGCCGGGCTATGAAATATGGCGAGACAAAGACAGCCTTTATCCTTTTAATTAGTCTAATTTATCAGAGGCTAACGTCAGAGCTTCATTTCTGCTCTGGCTCACGCTCCCTCGCCACCTATGAGGAAAGAATTAACTGCGTGTACATCAAAGCCACTTATGGCATTCACTGTCATATTGCATTTAACCTAGACTCTCGTCGATACGACGTGTTGCCTTTGCATTCTGGTGAGTGTATTATACTAGTATCTGTTTACGATTTATCGGATGGTGTGCACTCCGCGTGAAACAGATTTTGTCCGGTCTAACGCCGCTTGATGCCATGGGAGAAAAGTGGCATTTCACAATGACAGTCACTTTCCAATACCTCCTTCACCCCATCTCTAATTACATCAGACCAGTGAATGGCCATTTATACCACTGACACAATGTCCTCAGACTGCAGTGGCGAGTCACGGAGGCTGGCACATATGATCATGTGAAAAAGACAAAGAAACTGCAATTTATTCATTCTTTTGAATAGCATTTTCCCCTTATGAATTAATATAAATACTCCACTTTAATTAACAAAAACAGCTGAGGAAAACTGCAAATATACTGATATAAATTAAAATAGGTTATTTCACTAATGCCTTTGATGCTTTCTGGTCATTATATTGTTACCCCAGTAGGTGGCTACAAGTGACTGTCTTTACAAGCAAATAATTTGAATCATTAACTCAATCAATTCACTCAAAAATACTGATTAGTTCTGGAATTAAATAAGTGACTATCTTTGTAAGAAAGTCTTTGAATCATTCAAAACTGATTTGATCCGGAACGAAGCAATAATTTCTGATAATAAAAATAAATTAATTTAATAATATTAATACAATATTGTGTATTAATATATAAAAATACAAAAATATAATTATAAATGTTTGCTAATAAATAAACAAACGTTTAAATCAAACCCCCTATTCAAGAACTAAACAATTATCTTCTAATAATACACATTATTTATAAGAATAAAATTTATTAATCATTTTATTATAATAAAATATTAATTATATCATTACAAAGTTTGCCAGCTGAGAAAATACTAAATAAGTAAACAATATCTAATTTAATTTATTACAAACCGATTTTGTTCAGAAACAAAACACCACTAATGTATTGCTAGATTTGCAATTATGTTTTGGCTTTTTTGGAACTATATTCATTGGTAAAGTAAATACCTGGCAAATTTCTTTAAAATGTAAGTCATTCATAAAATTTACTAAAACCAATCTGTGTTGTCAGTGTTCCAATTGTACAAAAGAAGACTAAGCACGTAAAAGGAGTGGCAATCATTTAAATGCAGTGTGTATCCGGCTGCTGATACACAAAAAACACTCATGGTTTTATTTGTTATCAGCACTAGAAAAGGTCCGCTGGGATTTCAGGGCACAGGGTGTCCCTATCACTGCCATCCTGGTCCTTCTCATGTCTTCACTCATCTTTCCATCTGTCTCACTCTCCAATCTGAAAACAGTTTTCTCAATCATGTCTGTGACTGTCTTTCCCTGTTACTCTCCTTCTTTATGTTGTGCTCTGATTCCACTGCTGTCAACACTGAATGCAATTTTACAGTGAAGATTCCTGACCATTGACACTGTTTACCGTGACCTACCTTATCTCGTGACGAAAACGTACCTGTGGGAAATACGTACCAGTAGTACATATCCCTACAGTTTCCAATAGAAATGAACACTAAAGGCAGTAAAACACCAATAACTTTTCCTTTTTCGATACAATGTTATTATTACAGCTCCATAGTTTGGCTTCCAGACATACAATCCTTGAGCTAGACGAATCCCGGTGAAACATGACCGCGATGTAAGCGCTTGAAAGTATGACAGATCGAAAAAACAAGCTAAAACGGATGTTGTTATTGCTTTTTTACTACACATTCCTCTTTTGTTCATACTATCCAGGGTAGTTTTGTGGTTGGTAAGTGCAGTTGGTACATTTTTTAAAACATCACGGAGCATTAAAAGTTATCGCCGCCACACGCACTGGCATTTCCAGTCAGAACTGCGGTGACACTTACACAACCAACATGCAAATAAAACACCCATATTACGGTCATCTGTTCCGGCAAGTGGCACCTCCCCACCATTTCTCTCTCCTGAAGCCAACAAGGAAGTGACTTATACTGTAATTCGTCAACTGGCCGCTAGAGACTGGCTCCAAAAGGGAGTCAATCACATAGACCCCCCCATGTTAAAATGCCTGACTTTACAGCAGAAAAAAATATGTTTGCAGCCTGGTTCAAAAAGTGGTTTTGGTCTGTATAGCTAATTTTGATCTTCATGACAACTGTGAGGGGGGTGATTGTTTTTATAAGTCATCCGTTTAAATTATACTAAGCCTTAAAGTTCTGAATAATTAAAGGCGTGGCCACTTGAGTGACAAGTGGATTGCCGCTGCTGTCACCACCGTCGAGCTAGGTGGGCCCCCCCCATAGGCTCACAACCACTCCCCCTTTGGCCCATTTTCGGTATCCGGAGTGACAAATGGTGACGCGCTGCCAAGATGGCAACGGCACGCTCCGCCCACTTTGAGCTTCAAAAACGCTCTTCCGAAAACTACGAGTGACGTCACAGACACTACGTCCATGTTTTTATACAGTCCATGGTTCCCGGTGGAAAAAACAACACTCTTTTAGCGCACTCAGTTGACATTTCAACTTCGAATATGTTACGAAACGTACATGGCAGTATATTCGTATTTCGCGTCTTGCGAAAAAATTCCCACAGGTACATTTTCATCATGAGATCAGGTTGACCGTGATAGTGTCAAGTCCTGTTACGAAATCCTTTCCTCACTTTTTTTCAACTTCAAAAAAACCATTCAGTTGTATAATTGTAGAATATAAAACATAATAATAACACAACAACATAAAATCTGTTGTATAACATAAAACATAATAATCACCTGTCTCCTGACCTGTTTGCTTGTATAACCGTATATTTGGCAACCTTGCTGTCTTGAGTGTGTATGTCCTGCCAGACCGGCATAGAAAATTGCTGGGCACCCTGCAGAGCGGAGCGGTCCTCCCAAGGCCATGGCGGTCCTGGTGAGGTTACTGCTGCCCTCTTCATCACTGTCATCGTGCCTCTGGGGTGGAAAGGATACACTGCCCCAAACACACAAAACGGCCCACTGGAGAGTGACCATGATGAAACAGGATACTGGAACACACACAGCCAATGATAAGCACAAAGACTGGAGAAAGAGCAGACTTTTTAGGAACTGATGAAGATGGATAACATGCAAAATAAATAAATAAATTGCAACCTACAAATGTAGAAATTCTGATAATGTTGATGCTACAGGACAGGAATATGGTATTAAGTGCTATATATCTTATAAAAGCCTAAAGCAAGTATAAATTATATTTTTAAATTTTTTTCAAATTACAATGCATTCAGGAATCTAACCCCAAGTAGCAAAATATAATATAATATTTTGCAAGCATCAGTACTACAAAAAATATTGTCACGTTGCTAGCCACGTGCAAAGACTGGGCACATGCTGGAAGAAAATAACCATAGCAAAAATAGCATAAAATAGTAATGTTCTTGATAAGCAGGCTGGCTTCTGAGTACCATAGTCTATGCAAAAAGTCCATTACATGTAATGTGGCATGGCATGAAGAGGTTGCTCTTCTTCTCTTGACTTTTAGCACATTCATGTAACATTTAATAGTCACCATATAACTTACACACAGCAAAGGGTTTCAATGGGGCTACACTGTCACACACTATCACATTGATCACTAGTAGAACATTCACTTCAAACAAAACACAGATTTTGAAGGAAAATGTTGTGTTGTGTCAAAAGCGCTAGTTTTTCAGGTGTTCAACACCTGAATATCCTAGCAAAGAAATTGCAGACAATAAAAATGCTACGTAATGTTGTAATTTGTTTTGCAGGTGCAAAATTATGATATAAGCTTAGTTACAGTGTTTTACACACCTGTTTCTGCAAAGAGATTTGTATACTGCACATAATTACTCATTAATGAGTTTTTAATTAGTCTTTTGTGACTTGTTTTCCACAAAATATATATATAAATAAATTAAAAAATCCTTTAAAAACAGCATACATTTATTTGAGAACAATTATTAGATATCACATTTTCTCTGGCATAATTTTCTCCAGTCTTTTATAATTAATCTACTGGTGCAACAAAACAAAGACTATTTTTATAAAAAGATACAATCTCTGAAAACATGTCTTCATATCTTATTTAGTACTTCAAGTAAATCTATTTTGTTTGAAGGACTTTTTTTTAGATATTTTAACTGGAAAAATACTTTGTGCAGTGTAAGACAGGAGCTTTGACTCATGTACACATTTAATTTGGATAAGTAAAGGTTTTATCCGTAACTGTATATCTCTTTGGGTCTGAAACAGTATAATATATAAATAATATTTATTAATACTTTTCATTTTTTATTTTTACTGTATATCTTCATATTCTTATCTTCATCATTCGGTTTAATTTGCATTGGTAATTCTGTAATGTGCTTTGTCTATAGCATTTATGCATTAAAGGGCACCTATTATGCCTCTTTTTAAAAGATGTAATATTGGTCTTGGGTGTCTCCATGATGTGTCTGTGAAGTTTCAGCCCAAAATAACCAACAGATCATTTATTATAACAGCTGGAAAATTTCATTTTTGGGGTGTGTCTACAAAAGAGCTGTTTTGGAGTGTATCGTTTTAAATGCAAATAAGCTGCATATTCCCGTCCCGATCAATCTCAAATACACACACAAATACAGTTAAAATGCAAAGCACTGTAACGACATGACATTCACAAAGGAGTCTGGAGTGATACACGTATTTAGGTAGATTTTGAGGTGCAAAAAATCTAAGTAATCCACAGCGTCCTCAGCAGCTCAGATGTTGGGAGAAAATGAAGACTCTTATGTTCAGTCTTATATCCAAACACAGAGCACCGGGATTGCTTGCGAGACTTTGGGTGCTTCTCAAACGGAATGCTGCATCCTCCGAAGGCTGCATATCTCGGCTGCCACACATTCAAACGTCGCTGAAGGCCATCTCAATAGGAAGTATCCTTGGAAGGCAGCCTTTGTTTTACGTCCTTCATTCAGCTGAATTTGAAGGATGCATGGGATGTATCCTCCGCAGCCTTCAATCACTCACAATCCTTTGTACCCATTCCATTTCATGAAAATAAACTGATGAAAAACGAGTCAGTACTGAGCTTGTCTGAATTTATTATGCAATGTAAGACAAAAATAATGTTTTCGGACATGAAAGGATAGATGTTATCTTTTGTTTTGGTGTAAATTACTTACTAAACTCTAAACTGCCAATAATTTAAGCCACGGGGAGACTACGACTGTGATTTATTGTATTACATTAATAGAAAGCAAAATAATATAAAGATTTGTAAAACAAGTTTTCCAAACTAGTTTTATTAGTGTTTTGTGCTGTGACGGTGCGGCGGGAACATCTGGTGACGTAGCCACGTGCACTTTACTCAACTGTGCTCACTTCTAGCGTCTCCTACCTTAATGCCGACAAGGAGGACTATCTCTCCTACAAGCCTGAAAGACCTAACTAGGGAAGGACGCAGCCCTCGGTAGGATGCAGCCTGGTCCGTTTGAGAAGCACCTTTGTGATGTTTTCAGCTGCTGGAGCCACGGAGAAAATGGAGACAGTGCGTAACGCGCTGAGGAGGCTCTTACTAAGCAATGCAGGCTGGTCATGCAACTGCCCGCTATACTCTTCTAAATTCTTCTCACTCCGACTTTTTCTGTCCTAGCATGAAACTCAAACGCGGTCCTAGACGAGGTTTGACTATGAGCCTGCGTCCCAAGTGTTCACGGACTCATCCAGTCTAACATTCCTATGTTTTATGGAGTCATGTTTTCATTAACTTTATTTATGGGGCAGATAGGGTGAGATCATTATGCACATTGGGATGCCAAGGGTTGTGCTTCTAATGGGATTTCACAAATCTTGCGAATGGGTGGATTTTAGACTCATTGTAGGTATCATCGTAAAAGTGGATTTTGCATCAATAGGACCCCTTAAATTATCTTCGCGTCTTTTTAATTAGGTTTCTAAAGTGATTCGGGTTTTAGTGCCAAATTAGTCGCCTCCTCGTACTTCGTTTACCTTTATTTTAACTAGTTGCCAAGGTAACATTTCTCAATTTTATCAATTTTGTCAATTTTATTCAATTTTTATATATCAAATCAACATATATTATTTATTTCAATTAACGAAAATTATTTTAATAGTTTTAAAATTACCAATAAAAATACTAGTCACACACCCATCACACATCCACAACTCAGCAAAACTGTAAATTACGAATTATCCCAAGTTTTGAAGTCCTTTCAAATCCAACTTCAAGTGCCTTCTACAGAATTTTCCCCCCAAAAAAGTTGGAAATTCCAAGTCGGAGTTATATACACAACAGAGTTACATACACAACAGAAGGTCTTAACTATACATTTGTTCTATAAACTAACCACTTTTCAGCATGCTAGCAAATGTTAGTAGATGAGAAAGGGTGAAGTAAAAAACAAGCACAAAAGATTCCAAAGACATTTTTTGCCTGGGTTTTCGCTCCACTCTGAATTCACAGCGTGCGAAAACACGGTTGAGATGTTGGCGCACACAGCTTTTGCAGCCCAATTAAATTGTGTTGATGTAGCTTGCAGACAGGGTTTAAACCTGACATGAAGTGTTCATGTAGACTGATTGTGTCTGCAACAGATTGACTATGGGCTTCACTGCAGAGGTGATTAAGATAGAGGAGAGAGATTTATGGCCTGCTGCTCCTAAGAGAAGGTAATTGAAATCATTCCCATCGCCAGAGCTCTCTTTTCTCCTTCTCCCCAGGTCAATGCCGACTAAAGAGTCGTCAGCTCTTGTGCTGTTTACCACATCGAGATCTGCTTCACCTTGCTTTCACATTGCGCCCGTGCTTGCGTGCGCACATAAGCTCTTTATTTCTGAGGGCTATGGAGGCTGTTATCGCTATCAGCCGCTCCTGTAATTAAGACATTAGAGTTTCCTGCACCACTCAGCGCATTAGAGGAGAAGAAAATGGCCGCTCGTGAGACGAAAAAGAAGCGAAGTGCCTGATGGTTTATCTCAAGGGCTAATTAAAAATGGACAGAATCTTTCATTTTTTGCATCTCGGACAGCTAGCGACCTGGAGGCTCTGGCTGATTCTGCTGACTCTCCACGCTCTGGAGTGTGACCCAGAAGGGGAGAAAAGGCAAAAAACAGCCCATTTCAACTCTACTTGGCAGAACTTCAAACGTTCGCAGAGATTTTTGAAGAGAATCGTTTCGAGTGACTTCCTCAGTTAGCGCCATGGCTCGTCAAAATAGTTTCTTTTTTTCTCCCCGCTCATATCAAGACTGAGTGTAATCGAGCTGCGGAAATATATAATGGTGTATTTGCATTACAAAGCGCGCTGCTAGAGATAGCGCAGTAACGGAGAGGAGTGTGTCATATGGGGCTTCGAAACAGTCCAGTGGTGCATTAGCTATCAAAGATCTCTCTGATCACTGCCCTTCTCTGAAGCAATCCCCCTGTTGTTCAAGTGTAGATGGAAAAGTGAGTCAGAGATAAACAAGAAATACATGATGCAATTTCAGCCATCTGGACACCCACACTCGCAACCCTACAGATTAATAAGAGACTTAGCTCAGTTCTGGCTTCAAGCTGAAAGAGGCGTTAAACAGGCTCATTTTTGTGCTGAAAGTGAAGACCACTTCAAGGAAATTATTTTTTTTGGTATGTTATATATGTGCCTGTCTCCCATTAAGAGGATTAGGGCCATTCAAAGTGTGAAGTATTAAATGTGGCCATACATCGGCTGAGGATGAAAGCAATTCCGTCTTTGTAGTTCTTATTTCCACTTTACAGTCATGACATTACGCTAAGCCAATACTTAAAATGATTTTCTGGGTTTTGTTTGTTTTTTGGGTTTTTTTTTTAGTGGGGGGGGGGAGTGTTTGGGTTTGTGTTTGTTGTTTGGGGGGGGGGGGGGGGGGGGGGGGGGGGGGGCGGGTGTGTGTTGGGGGGGGGGGGGGGGAGGGGGGGGGCGGGGGGGGGGGGGGGGGGGGGGGGGGGGGACAGGGGGGGGGGGGGGGGGGGGGGGGGGGGGGGGGGGGGGGGGAGGGGGGGGGGGGGGGGGGGGGGGGGGGGGGGGGAGGGGGGGGGGGGGGGGGGGGGGGGGGGGGGGGGACCACAGGGAGGCAAAGGAAACAGGGGAAAAGATACCCAGGCAGAGCAAGACATACACATACAGGGAGGAGGGCAAAATAGCTGCCTGCAAATTCACAGCTACATTGTGTGTGATGCTCAGGACATCTTATTCAATCAACACACTGAACCACAGCTGTGTTGTTCTGGCTCATGGCCCAGACTGAAAAGCAACACAGTTTTTACACCTAACTGTGACAATTTAACTGTATTTGCAGCTGCAGTCATTAATCAGTTACAGCAGATGTTGGTTTTACTAGAGTGAAGGCATTATTTGTATGCGAATGGAAGCTATGATTGATAAAAAGATTAATTAGGTATTGGGTAATCAATCAATCAGTTAGATAAGTAAGGAATAACTGACGACGGGCCGTTGAATTATTAAAAAAATAATACACACATGACGCTTCACATTGTGGTCTCATTACCACCTCAGTTTGCATGATTTTCTAATAATTCAAACGACATGTCGTCAGTTATTCCACTTATACTGCTACCACAGCTCAAATATTGTTCAGACATTCGTCAGGTTTTTGTCCATAAAACACTCTTGTGAGTAGGAATAATTTCTTACATATTTCATCGAACACCTCCATTTCTAATTCCAAAATGTAATTTTAGACCTAGCAACAGAGGCTTGAGCCGTTGATAGCAGGCTAATGCAGTTAATAATTAAGTTATTAGACAGACAGAGAAAGAGAGAGAGAGAATGAGAACAGACATAGATGATCGAGAGATTATGCAGTTGGAATAACCTATCTGTGGTGATCGGCAGCAAGCCAGCTGTTACTAATATGTGAAGACTGCGGGCAAGTTCATCTTCTGTCTAGAACGTGCCGTATTAGTGGAGAGAAATGACATTGTAACGTCTTTTAAGGTCTTGCTCAACTATTTCAGATCAAAATGGCAGAGAGCTAGCGCTAACAACACGTTTCTATGAGTGTGTATGTTTCTGTGTGTGCGTTTGTAAGGGAGAGAGAGCGGGAGAAATAGCGTGTGATTTCCGTACATAATCATTTTGTGGCAAAAACACTGATATATCATATCATTTACTTTCGTTAGCTTTCGCTGGATACTTTTCGATCATATTGTTATATTTATTTGCTTGGTCAGTGTTGTTATTCGCGCTTTACGGTATGGTGGCTTTGGTTCTTTTGCTGTTGTAAGGACCTTTGAAATAACTGAAATCGTTTGGTGAAGTGATCTGGACATGTAATCCGGTCAAGACCTGGCTGGAACTACATTTGCCGTGCATTTCCCTGAAAATAATTGCACACCTCAGAACATTCATCAGCCAATCAGATTCAAGCATTCAATGGCCCCGAATATTTAAACCAAGGGTATGCAAGTTCGGTCCTAGAAAGCCGCAGTCCTGCAGAGTTCAGCTCCAACCCTGAAAAAAAACTCACCTGCCTATAGCCTTAGAAATCCTGAAGACATTGATTAGCTTGTTCAGGTGTGTTTGATTAGGGTTGGAGCTGAACTCTGCAGGACTGCGGCTCTCTAGGACCGAACTTGCCTACCCCTGATTTAAACAGTCCTTAACCACAATGACTTTGCTTCCAAAACTATGAATATTTACACTGCTGTGCATAAAAACATGATAAACCAGATCTGTTCGACTTCAACAAGTGGGCCAAATGGAAAAAGACTTTGAAGCGAGTGGACCGAGACAGAATATTTTGTCAGCGAAAAGCCACAATCTGCAGATAAGGCTTGTACAATATATTTGTTTACTACATAAATTAAATGAATAGCTTCCATTGTCACCTAGCAGGGAATTCAGACAAACACATTTACAAAATCAGCCAAAAAGTGCTTTTAAAATTGCTCTATAACATAGCGAGACAGACTCACGGAAAGTATGCCATTAGCCATAAAAAGAAGCAAACAGGGTTATAAAGCAGAAGGACTTACAAAAGAACACTTCAGTACTAGGTGTATAACTTTTATAGAGGTGTCTTCAGGTCATTTGGCCATTTAGTTTCTTTGCTTTGGGAGAACAAGATAACACTGTCAGCAGCGTACTGGAAATGTCACATGAGCCAGTAAATGCTACAAACTGAAAACGGCATAAATAAGTCAAAGTGTGAAAAAGAGAAGAAATGTTCAAACAAACAAAGAGTAGGAATAAATACCCTCCAAACTAAATGTATGATTTTCATATCTGTGATTACATCCATTTTCTGCCATTGTTATTTATGTCCTACCATCTGCCATTACAGACCAACTCAAAGAGAGTGAATCATATGGAAGAGACAGAGAAAGCGAGAGAGAGAAACTTCTCTGAATGAACCTTGTAGATGGCAAATTCAGTAGTCCCTACACATCGTCTGGAAATCAAGGAGAGGGGAAACTGAATTATAATATATGCGCAAAAGAGCAAAAAGTGGGACAGCTGTACATTTAGAATGCTAGAGATGCATTAAAAAAGCAAAAACACTTACATATTTTGATGTCTGAAAAAAAAACGACCTAAATCTGCTGCATTATATAAATACCATGCCATATTTCACAATATTACTGTTTTTACTGTATTTTTGCATATCTGTCTCAGCGTACTAATTTTTTTCGAGAAGCATTGCATTTAACAAGACCCCAGACACTTTGAATTATTCTATTAAAAACAAAGGACAATGAAAGAAGATTGCAGACATTTTGGCATTCATCACCGGTAATCTCAGAGGTTTACTACTTTTGTTTACACACACGGTCCCCAAATGTAGGCAAAAGCTGACCCACATCAACACACACACAAATTCAACCTTCAACCAGTTTTTCTTGTTGCCTGAGGGATTGTACACAGGTAAGCTTGCCCTTGGCTAATAAACAGTGATGTCACAGCTGTTATTTTATGTGTGTATAATCATGTTTAATTATGAATCCTGTGAGCTATCATTGCATTTCAGTTAATGAGCTTGATTGCCTTTCCTGTGTCATATTATTGAACTGTCGACGCCACCCAGACTCCGTTCCATCAGCCTCAGCATTTGCAGAATACAAGCTTAACTGTATTAAACACACAGACCTTAACAGTGTAATAGCATAAATGTCACAAGCTCATTTGCATACTTATTACACCAAAATCAAGGAGTGGGAGGGCAACAATTAATTTTCTAAATGAAATTGTTGTGGCTGTATTGCGGGTGTTCCTCTATTTTGATATTTTTCGGTTTTGTGCTGAGACACATCCTGTAGAGATTCTGTCATACTGTTTTCTTCTTATTTACACATCAGAACAAAAATAAAATCTTAAGAGTTAAGTTTGAGGTAAAAATTTCTGCTCCTATTCAATCTACTCATATAATTGCTAATAATAATAACAATAATTCTTATTATTATTATATTAAGTTATAATATAATAAAAAATGAGTAGTGTTATTATTATATAGCAATTCATATTTTAATAATTATAAATAAAATATCACGCTTAATATTATAATTTAATTACAATGACAATTGCTCTTCTATAGTGTGTTTGTGAATAATCATTATATATATAATAGATATATATTATTTACAAAAAATCTATATAGAATACTTTTGTTATGATTCTATTAGTGTTAATAACAATACTAGGAATAAGAACACTAATTATAATATCACATTTTGCAGAACACCATAAATTGTTATTTATTATAAGCACTATAATCAAAATAATACTTATATTTGTTATTCTTGTGGTAACAATTCATAAGTGGAAAATATCAATGTAGAGATAACCTACTACAAATACTACTAACTACTGTGTGTTGTTTTTGTTGTTGTTGTGATATAATTTTTATTGCTAATATTATTATTAAAATGTATAATTCTTCAAATCCTATATATAATTACACATTTATAATATAATATTTAAACAAATGTTTCTATTTATTTCACTATGTTTATATAAATTACTCTGTTTTCTACTTTTACTGAGGGTATTTAAATTATTGGTAGCTTGTGCACTGATAAATTACAGTTCCAAAGTAACACTGTGTGTTGGACGTTTAATTGTACTTTTTTGTAAAGTGTGAGTGTCAAAATCAACAGAAGTGTTAGTATCCCCGCAAAGTGCAGATGCTAATGACAGGAAATGTTGCATGCTTAGAACAGCGTAGCTGTGAGGAACAGAATGGAACTTGTCTGACCTGTGATCCCTGAATAGGCAACATCACAGAGGAAGCGAACAGCTGGGTAGCTTCACGTGAGAGCAAGAAAGTGCTCCTCCATGACAGCCACGCGCTCTCCCGTGACCCCCATGCCAGTCTATGCAATTCTGAGCGGATGGCTAGCACTGCGCAGAGTTAATGAGAGAGAGATTTATAGTGTAAGTGGGTGATAGCAAATATAAAAACAATTCCTCTCTGTTTCCTGATACATACGCCTATTATTGGGGGTTTCCAGTGAGTTTGGCTGAGCGCCCAATCCACAACAGTTAAAATTGCTGTGACCTATCACCGCGCCACTAACCACCGTCGTCTCAGCCCTAGCATAACAGCCAAATGTTCATCCTTTAGAAACTGTGTCTCAACATAATTGGATACGGCACAAGGAAATGGCATGCATTTGGACAGAATGCTCTTCGACAGGGGCATTGTTGCTGCCATGTTTTTTATCAGCTGTCAGGTTGAAAGTAACAATAGAGCTTTAGCATTACAATCTCCGTTGATTGTTATCTCAAAGAGATAAAATACAATAATTTTGCCTCTAATCTACTTGAACAGACTTCCGCTGAGGTCCCGACTGTTGACGGAGGCATGAAGCTTTATGCATTTTAAAGTTTCCTCAATAGGCCTGGTACAGACAAACAGCGCTTTAAAAAAAATTTATAATTGTTTATCTGCCTGATTCCTGACCCTCTCTGACAGAACGCCGCACGGCGGAGAGAAAAGTCTGATTTTGTTATTGAATTGGAGATGAGGTGGATGGAAAAAACAATTTAACATCAATTTTAGGTGAATGAAAAACATGCAAATAACACAACATAATGGAAAAGTCTGTATCGCACCGAATGAGGGTCTGATGATAGAGAATCACTCAGACAGATAATTGCATTGGCCGCTATCTTAGCCCTTGACGAATGTGTTGCCACACAGTCACGTGTAAATACACCATCATAATACTTTCGGAAGATGTTCAAATGGTGGTTATGCAGGAACCAAGTTGTTGTTTCGCACATTTGCCGTTCATACCAGAACATTTTTAGACGTGCAAACAAAAGTTCATCTGCTATGCTAAGAAATGCCAATTAAAGTCTCTGTGTTTTGCGACATCTTCCAAATTGTGTGTGCCTTTTGAGATTGAATTTGTTGCTATAAGTGACACCCTTAATCAACACTTATCTACCACTAATAAACACATCTTTCATTAACCAATTTGACAGCTGTATGATAGCTGTACTCTATGTCAGCTTCACGGTTGCCTAATAACAGCCTATCTTAGCAATACAATCTTTTAAGTAAAACCAAACACATCAAAATAAACACATCTGCTATAGGTTGAGCAAAAAAAACTTTAGCTTCATCAAAAGAGCAAAGGAAAGATGAGAAAAATGAAAGAAAGAAAGAAAGCCTAAATATGAAAGGAATAAAAAAAGATCAGAGTATGAAAATAAGTTAGAAAGAGCAAGAAGAAAATAGATGAAAGAAAGAAAGTAAATATAAAAAAGAAAAAAAAAGAGTAAGAAAGAATAAGAAAATATGCGTTAAAAGAGAAGTTGTTAGGGTAAAGTTCAAGTTAAGATTACACAAAACAAACTAACTGTCATTTTTATGCGTTTTGGCTGCTCATTTACACAGCAGTTGCATTTTGGGGACCTGAAAACGCAAACTTTTGAAAACAATACCGTTATTGTGTCAATGTAAACTAAAAAAAAAGTGACTTTGTGAAAAAGGTGACATCATGTGCATGCGTGTTGTGTAATTTTCTTTACGAATTGACAATGCCAACTATTGGCCTGGCAAGCATAATACAGCATTTTTAGACGTTTTCACAGATTCGTGTGAATGGGGATTGTTTTGACAATGTAGTCATCTGTACGTGAAAAACACAAAAGAAAAACATGTCTGTTTTAGTACATCATAGTCGTGTCAACATACCCTAAGAAAGAAAGATCAATCAATCATTTGGCACATACAAATAGTTTTAATGATAAAGAACTACATTCAATGAAAACACTAATATAAATTAAACTGCATTTGTTTTAATAAATTATACTCTATTAAAAAGTGCAGGTGTACAAGTTTGTCAATCATTTTCTCTTTGTTATGTGTTTTGCCTGGGGGTAAAAACACATTGTGCAACTGATGGTTCACAGACTGTCTACAACATTTCCTAGAGGACCTGTAGTGGACAGAATATGATTCAAAAGGTTTAGATCTTGTAGTATGGACTGGGAGATGCTGTGACAGTGTGTCTACAAAGATTTACACAGTGGATGCTAGGTCAGAACCTGAATTTTTTTCTGTTCTTCTCTGACAACTCTCCGATCATTTATTTCAGACGGTGACACCGTCGGTAAAAGTGCTCTCACAGGTACACTGGCAGTGCATGCCTCTGAAGACCAAAGAAAAACACAGATGCTTCAGGAATATAGCAAACTCATGACTGGCCCTATACTAGCTGTGTACTGTATACTGGCTCACACTGACATTATAAAGTATAAAATGTATGACACAATGAATGAACTACTATACACATCTTACTGAATAACATCAATCTACAAATTTGACTTGCACCTCATTAGCCACAAAGTGTTCATTCATTTAGGTCAGAGGAGAACTTATTGGGATTTCAAAGACACTTAATATACAGTAAGTTCATTGATTTGATGACATTATTGGCTTCTGTAGTGCTGCTTTATAGCCAAATCAAATTCATAATTGATAGATTTTTGCAACAAGTACTGTGTTACTGAACTGAATTACATCAACATTGAACTGACCTGAGCTGAATAAAGACACTACTGTCTTCAGCTGAGCTGTTCATCAGTGAACTGAACATGTTCTGTAATTGATTAACTTTATGCAGTTGTTTAACTGAATTGAATCAACACTAAACCTACTGGAGCTTAATTGTGACAGTTGTCTTTTGGGAGCAGCTTTACAGAATTTGGATTTTTATCATCACTGATTCTGTTATTTCCATGTTTATTACTGTGCATTGTAACCGCACGGTTGACCTTTTTTCGCGATCACATTTCTGTAATTAAAACTCGCCAAACTGCAGTTTTGGCGCTCCCCTTTCTGTGTGCGCTGCCCCTCGGTTTTGCTGGGTCGCGGCTGACCTTTACATCGATTCCGCCTCCCTCTGGAATAGAGGTGAATTTCATTGTATCCACTGGGTAGGCTACTGCTCGCTCGGCAGGCCTTTGTTATGCAATCGTTGATGCTGAGGAGCCGAAACAAAACCGGAAGTGTATTGCTGTGGCGCTCTCTTCAAACCCTTGCCGCTAGTGACGCTGAAAGTTGAGGTAAGATTTTTATACATCTGATTTCATGTTCTAGACCTCCTAACACTATATTTTGTTGAATGGCAGAAGCATGGTGATAAAATTAATCTCTGTGTTACCTCAGAAAATATGCTTGACCGCTCGGTCGAGTTGCCCAGTTAGGGTAAAATGAATTGACGCTAGTTCAGCAATGCGATCATAAACTGGCGTGCAGCCAGTTTCCTCACTAAACTGAATTGTATGTATTTTACCCTTATCTACACAGTATTTGGTTTTACCTTCAGATTGTCATATCTTTAAATCCGTTTAATCCTTACATAATTTGACATGAGCTAGTACTTATTATTTCTACAATAGCCATTGTATCCGAGTCTTTTTGGAATAACATAAAATAGCTATAGCTACAGCTTTCTAGATGGGTAGTTAGCTATAAACATTCAATTTTCTGTTCAGTAATCTGACAAATATAACATGTTTATGAGTTTGCAATTAAAAGAATGGATGGACATTTGTCCATATTTTATTTAGCACAGTAAAATTACCTCATCATTCACACTGAAATATTTTGTCTCTTGTTATATCTAGTTTCATAGTTGTGTGTTATTTAATGTATCATACACAATACACTCCCAACTCGTTCCCCTGGAGTGATATCTGCCCTACGATATTAGTACGCGCCATTTTTCGTCTCTAATCAATTATTGAATCTCTCAAGTGTTCTCATCGGTTGAGCGGCAAAACAGCTAGTTATCATTAACTCACCCCTTACACACACAGCATGCCTGCTCTTTCATTCCATTTTATGGACGCCCCAGACCTACATCCACGGCCTACAGCAGTATTTCACTTTTACCTGCTGATCCATGTGATTCTGAGGTTGAAGATCTCAGTGATCCAGATGATGAAAATTATGATCATGTCCCTCCACCCAGCGAAGATTTGATGCCCCCTCCAAAGAAACGGAGCAATAGGAACAGGCTTGTTGAAGTCTCTACAGACCTCTATCAAACTCCCTCCCATCCTGCAAAGTCCAGAAAGACCAAAAAGACCACATGGGTAAAGAAGGACATTCCACCTTTCACTGTGTCCGAGCCTGTCTTCATGCTTCCAGAGTCAGTCCAGTCACCATTTATGTATTGGAAGAGGCTCTTCACTGACCAGATGATTGAGCACATAACTGAGCATACCAACCAGTACTCAGTTCAACAGACCGGGACTTCCGTCAACACCACAGTTGCTGAAATGAAAGATTTTTTGTCAGTTTTACTGTACATGTGAGTTTTTAAATTTCCCTCTTTAGAAGATTACTGGGCCTGTGAGTCACGATTCCCACCAGTGGCTGATACCATGTCAGTGAAGCGTTTTAAAGTGCTACGAAGACATGTCCACTTCAATGACAACTTCCAGATGGAAGGCTGCACTGACCGCTTCCATAAGATTCGCCCTCTTTTAGACATGCTCAGAGAACAATGCCTTCTCATTCCCCCCACCAACAGGCAGAGTGTTGATGAAGTGATGGTGGCTTACAAGGGCACCAGAGCTGGCAAACTCCGGCAGTATATTAAAAACAAGCCGGATAAGTGGGGATTTAAGATCTTCTGTCGGGCCAGCTCCATTGGCATAATCCACGACTTCATCCTTTACCAAGGGGCCACAACATTCTTCAACATTCAAAAGGAAGAGCATGCACATCTGGGCTTGGAAGACCTCTCCCTAGGTGCCAAAGTTGTCTCAATACTCTGCAACACTATCACACACAAAGAGGCAACTGTGGTATTCTACGACAACTTCTTTACCAGCTTCGACTTGAAGACACTGCACACCAACCTCGGACTGAGAAGTGTGGGTACCGTCAGGGCAAATCGTTCAGGTAATGTACATTCAGTGATGTTAATCATGTTAATTGTTAATTATACAACCACATCCTCACACATAACCACACCATGCATCAAGCATCAGCCCTCTACGGACACCTTGGCAATTTAATCACCATTGACTAGTACATTTTAGTTTACTCGGGCCAGACTGTTATATATATACGTATATTACTACTATTCTATATATACTATATCATGTTTTTGTAAAATGGCACAGTGGTTTAATATCTGAAAGTACACTCTAACATAGTCATTCAAGCATTATTCACTATGAAAGTAGTATTTAATGATAGAACTTTAGTAATTATAATTAAAACTTGATAACCATGTGCATATTAGTAATTTTAACTGAACTTAGGACTGGTGGTGGTGCTTTTTTGGTCATTCAGTGTTTCTGTAAAAAAAAATCAGCTCGAACTGATTTGCTGAAATCAAAACAGGAACGATAATAGGTGAGCACCAGCCAATGAGATTGCCGTTTGCGCATTAGTTCCGCCCACTAACAGGAAAACCCGGCAGTTCTTAAAAGCTAAAGAATTCAAGGACTTTATGTTATTTTGACATGGAAATGACACCAAAAATATTGTTTCATTCTCTTCTCATCCTCTCTCGCTGTGTGTGTGGGTGTGTGTGTGAGAGAGAAAGCGACCGGACGAGTCGTGTGCCTTCACATTAGAGTTTACGATACGTCAAATACAGGTGCGTTGTGCATCCATTCAGATGAACTGAAAAATGGCACAGATCGCTCGACACTGTAAAACACTGAAAAACACTGAAGCGCTCAGTCAGAGAGCATTCGGCGAGTGAAAATATATCTGTGCTAAACTTATACTTAGCCTCCAACTCACACACCGGCGAGTAAAATCTGATAATTTATTAGCAATTGGCTAATATTAGACATCATTTAGTCGCAATTGTAGGAGGTGGTTGGGCATTTCGCGACGCCTTAGCGAGCACACACACGAGGGGGCACATTTTTCTCTTCTGATGCAGATATACTGTACACAATCTTGTGTTTTTAATAGAAAACTGTATTAGTGTTATTAGAATATATACTCACACACAAAATTCTCATTTCCATTTCTTTCAGGTGGTGCAACATTGATGAGCGACAAGGAGATGGTGAAGCAAGGCCGAGGTGTTGTTGATTTCTGTTCATCAGAGGGAGTCGTTGCAGTGAAGTGGTTCGACAACAAGTGTGTCACCCTGCTGAGCAGCGCATGTGGGGTGGAGCCGCTGTCTTCAGTGAAAAGATACAAAAAGGAGGCGCAACAGAAGGTTGACGTCCCCTGCCCATCCATCGTCCTGGCATACAATCAAGCCATGGGAGGCATCGATCTCTCCAATATGCTTGTGCACCTCTACAAAACGCCAATGAAGGCACGGCGCTGGTACCTCCCATTGTTTGGGTACATCATTGATGTGAGCATTGTGAATGCATGGCTTATCTACAAGCGGGACTGCAACCTTCTCAAAGAGAAACCGATGCCCTTGAAGAAGTTCCGTTTGTCGGTGGCAGCCACGTTGAAGGGAGCCAACAAGGTACCAACCAGGGTTGGCCGGCCCCAAGTGCAAAGCACAAGCCGCAAGTCCGTCGCCCTAACCCTCGAGTTCTCCATCCCAGCCTGGAGGTCCGCTATGATGGCATTGGACACTGGCCCACATTTGGCACTCAGCGAGGGAGGTGCAACTTGTGCATAGGTTGAGTGTCGCGTTGGCAATGTTCCAAATGTGGAGATGGGAAGTTGTTCCTTTGTTTAAACAACAAAAACCAGTGCTTTGTTGCATATCACCAGAGTTGAATGTATTGACAAAAGCATTGGGACAACTGACCATTACACCAACAGGGACTTAGCCTTCCAAGAAGAGTGGAAGCGGTTATAGATGCAAAGGGGGGACCAACTTAGTGTTAATGTCATTAAAGTTCCTGTTGGTGCAAATGGTCAGGCGTCCCAACACTTCCACCCATACAGTGTATGTATTTGATATTTTATTCTAATGTTATTATTTTTTACATTAGATGCATTTTAATATTTTTTATTATAATCTATCTCCAGAGTTAGCTAATGAGAAGTGGTTCCATTGTTTGAACAACAAAAAACAGTGATTTGTTACATATTACATATCATATCTATACACCATATCAGTAATTTGTTATTTTATATTACATTGGCTAGTTGTCTTTTATCATACATTTTATATAGATTATCACTAAATTTGTTATTTATTGTGTGAATTATTTATAATATAATATAATAATTATTTATTATGTTTGTATTTATTATCATCATTTATTTTGTTGTATTTATTTACTAAATTGTATTCAATTTCTATTATATTTCTTTGACCTTTGCACTTTATACAATGTATTTATTGTTTGTTATAATAAAAACATGTTTTTTAAATAAATTAATGGATGTTGTTAACATTCTACTGTCTGTAATGTTTTTATATGAAAAAAACGTCAACTTTAGGTGCACAAATGAGTACATGCCGAGAATTACCCTAACTGGGCAAGTCAACCAGCTGGTTGACTTGTGTATCCGCTAAGGGAAGGGGTCATCTGACAAAAAAAAAATGAAAAGTTGCTCAATGTAGTGTCAGGAACATCATTTTAGCAATAAATAATTTTTTGCAAATGTACTTCTTAGTGTGACTGTTAAAGGGTTAAGCTGCTTTGATAAAAACTGTATTGTATGAAGCGTTATATAAATAAAGGTGACTTGACATTAAACTGAGAAACCAGCCAGTCATTCTAAGGAAAAGTTCCTGCTTTCACTCTCTATGTAGAGTTTTTCTTTTTTCCCAAAAATGCTTTGAATATTCTGAAAAAAAGTGCTTTGTAATGTACACATTTTAATTACAATCAGAGCAATCAAACCAATACAATCAAAGCAAATCCAGAACGAAAAAAGTGCACCAAGGAAAATAAAAAAAAACTGTCTGGAAGTGGACTGATTGTTACATATGCATTACATAAATGTGACATTTGTTAATTATAATATATTTCTTTAATAGTTTTTATTTTTAAGACCGGAATTGGTTTTACATGGTTTGCATATTCCCTTTCATCGCCTATGGTGGCCATTTTTCACCACTAAGACACAAGTGTGACGTTAAAAGAGCATTTAGCGCTTTTCAATAATAACTTATATATATATCTATATATATTAGATATATTATGATTCTTAGACTATGGGCACTTTTATGTTCTTTGGTCATATTTATAAAAATACATATAATTTTGGACAAATTCCTTTTTCTTAGTCAAACTAACAATAAAACCACCTTAAAATCTTTTTACTACCTTTCTATTATGATTTTTTTCATACTTTTCAACCTCCTTATAGGTGTCAAAATCACTGTTTTCTCCTTGTCGCACACCCAGACTTTTAAATTTCAACAATGAAAATACAGTTTAAAAAATATGACTTATATGGTAACTATTAATGTACCTGAATTAAGCAGTAGTAAAATAATTAAGATACATAATAGTATTTAATGTGAGACCACGATCAATATTACTTTCTATACAAAATATAGCTGTCGCACAGTATTGGTGTCATTTCCACCACAACACTGTAATGTCCCTTTAAAAAGTTTGTGTGAAAGATTGTTTAGGTGGTTTCTATGGAAATGTTCAGTGACATCAGAGCACATGTTGGACATGGAGGGAATTTAAATGTTCATCAACAACAAATGAAGAAAAATCATGGTAAATATTGCTTGATCAGTTAATATGTTTATTCTACGTCATTTCCAAACATGCTTTACCTTCAAGGGTGTTTTTAAAAAGCTACAAATGTTAAGTTAAATAAGAGTATTTTGCATACATGAAATGATAAGTATTAATTCAAAGCTAATCAGTGAAGCTATCTTCTATTTTTTCACAAAAAACTACAGAAATGTCATTTCCGCCACAGTCATTTCCACCACACTGCCCTCTGTGGTGGAAATGACAGCATGTTGTGGAAATGACATTTATGGTTACAAAGTACAATTGATATGGATTGCGAGAGTAGATTTGCGTAATACTTTTTATATTATAATATATTACAATACTTTTTATATTTATATTATGATATTATTTTTATTTCTAAATTATATTACTTTTATATTAATTTATTTCATTTTTATCTATTTTTAAGATGCCACCTAAGACAACAAAAAAAGGTCACAGGCCTATAGGGACAAAATAAAAACTGGCCCTATAAAATATGAAGAGAGACTTAAAAGAGACAGGGAGAGATACCTGAGGAAAAAAGAAAAAGGAGTAGTAAAAGCAATTGTAGATCTGTCAAAGAGGGAGCAACGCAAACAAAGGAGACAATGGAGAATCAAACAAAGAAATAGACGAAAGGAGATTTAAAAAAAAAGAGACCAATGAGAACATTTCAGTATCAAACTCTCACAATTATATAGCCTCATAATTATCTCACAATGTTGAAATTTTGATGCATCAATTATTGCTTATATTTTTGCCTTGCCATAAGTTGTGTCAGTTATTTACAGTATGCACTGAAACCGTTAATCTTTGAGACAAATCAGTTTTACATCAAATACATCACACTCAGCACTACACTAAAAACAGGTGTGGTTATGTTTAATGACTTTGTGAATTGAGTTTAATGAGTGTGATGAGTTTAAGAATTTTTCTAATAAATATCTCTACTGTTTCTCTACATTCACGTTAATTCATTGTCATTTCCACAACACCCTGTCATTTCCATCACCACACACATTTTTAAGAAATATTTAAAAAGTTTTCATCACACATTAAAAATGTATCCACAATTTATGAGATTATGCTCTACTTAATATAAAAATTCAAGGTATTTGTTTTCTAATAAGCTCTTACCCAAACCAATATTACATTTCGTAGTGTGACAGGTGTACAGTTCAGCATTTGGTCCTTAGGGCAGTTAATTTATCTCATTGACAAATGTATAATTATTGTACATTGTGGAAAAACTGGTAAAACTAGTTACAAAAATGATCTTAGACAATTCTTGAGTGGCATAAGTTATTCTATTTTTAAATAACAGCTGTATATTGAGATGTGGTGGAAATGACATTCGTTCATTGCAGGTTGGAAAAAATGTAAAATATTAACAATTCCTCTTGCAATCTAATTTTGTCCTCTTACAGACCTTAAAACTAGACAAATTATTTAAACTTATGAGACTGTGTTACGTGACTTTTGAACAAGTTTTTTTTATTCAACTTCACAAGAATAAAAATGCACCTAGTTGAAGAAACGCCCATATATATATATATATATTTTTTTTTTTTTGTTTTATCTAAATGCTCTTAAAATGTCACACTTGATCTTAGTGTTGAAAATAATAATATATATATATAAAACGCGTTAACGCAAACTCATTTTAATGGCACTAATTTTATTAACGCAGCACGCATTTTCTGTTTGACCCGTTGCCTAGCCTGTAGTTGGAGAAATGGAGATGCTGACAGTGTTGCCAACTTAGCGATTCAGAGACTTTTTTTTTCAAAACAGCGCCTAGCAACAATACATAACACATAATTGGACAACCCTTATTTAGTTTCGGAGACTCGCCGGTACTGCCTAGTGAACGTGAGGTTTTGCGTCTGCTCTGTTCCACGAGCGGCTGAGAGGAGCAGCGGTTTTAGTTCAACCTTACCAGATATTATGTTGCTTCTCTAATTTTACATGCAAGTATAGTCGAAATCACAACACAGCTATTGTCTTTATCTTATGTGTATTTGATTTCATCAGACAACGGCTTGATTATAAATCAGGATTTTTGTGCAGAATGATTAACATCTTGGAAGGGAGAGCTGGTAGAGTTTTTTAATGTTCGCGTTTCTCACATATTAATAAAAAAAAAAAAAATCAATTAATTTGGTTGGCTGAGACAGAAACAGTCAATATAACAACGAGAATTTGGCTGCATCAAATTACAGTATGTGGGCACAAAGAGGCAAACAAATGTAATAATAAATAATAACTGTACATTTTGCATGTTCAGAAGAAGTGAGCTGTCCTGTCCTGCAAATAATGTAAACAGGCTTGTGCAAGTAAATTGCTCAATGCAAAAAAAAGAGAAGTAATGGGAACGTCTCGGTTACGTATGGTAACCCTCGTTCCCTGAAGGAGGGAACGGAGACGTCACGTCGAATGACCGACGAAATTGGGATCTCGTTAGAGAACCAATCCACTTCGAGTGTAAACTAAACGAGCCAATGCACATTGGCATGCGATTATTGCATCCAGCTGCTGCTGATAACAGCGTTAGTATAAGTAGGCAGCAGGTGCAGCGTATATTCAGGTTTTCGCTGAGGAGCCGTGCCGGTGACCCGGCCGCTCAGCGGTGGTACAGGAGCTGTAGCGACGGATGACCGACGAAATTGGGATCCTACCAAAAGGCCACAGCTACTGCCCCTTCCTGTGTCCTGTGGAAGCCACCTGTGCCCTTACTTTTTGGCGTAGGCCAGGGCCTGCATAAGAGGACCAGCTACTGCTACTATGGTACTACCCAATGAGTAAGACTGGATAAAACTGGGAAAACGTACCTGTTCTACTTGGAACCGGGACGTTACGGAAGCTCCAACCTTCCCGAAGCAATACACATATGGACATTCCTTAGGTGCATATGGAAGAATGGGGGTGATTGTAACCCTCTTGGAATGGCAGAAGTCTGCCGGGGAAACACGGGCTCAAGGCTATACTGTGGACTTTACACATATGAGATCCACTTGTCTTACATATGGAACCCAGCCTTCTACCGGTTCTCGAGAATTCAACGAGTGAAGGCCTGGCGCCGGACGCTCCGCCACTTCTGGCTGCCGAGGGGACGGAGGAACTGAACAGGGTCTACTATATTGACTCTCTGGAGTGGTTTTTGCAAGCGCTTTTTTCAGTGCTTCTACCCGTTTGAGGTGATAACATAGGAGGATACCGGCTCCACACGGAGGCTGTAGAATCTAGCGAACGTGTTAGGGGTCACCCAGCCCGCAGCTCTACAGATATCCGCAAGCGAGGCGCCACGAGCCAGCGCCCAGGAGGATGCAACACTTCTAGTTGAGTGAGCTCGCAACCTAAACGGGCAGGGCACACACTGTGCCTGATAATCTAGGGTGATGGCATCCACTATCCAGTGATCCATCCTCTTGCTTGAAGACAGCCTTCCCTTTCTGCTGTCCTCCGAAGCAGACAAAGAGCTGGTCTGTGGTCCTGAAGCTTTGCGTGCGGTCAATGTAGCACCTTAAGGCTCGCACGGGACAGAGTAAAACTAGGGCTGGGTCTGCATCCTCCGAGGGCAGCGCTTGGAGGTTCACCACTTGATCCCTGAAGGGAGTAGCGGGATCCTTGGGCACGTAGCCGGGCCGGGGCGTCAGGGTTACCTGGGAATCAGCTGGCCCAAACTCTAGGCACAAATCGTTGACCAAAAATGCGTGCAGGTCCCCTACCCTCTTGATGAATGCGTGTCTCGTAGACTGTGCTCTCGCTGAAGTGATGGTGTCGACTACCTCTTGAGGTAGGTCACTCAGAACCTCCGCGTCCCATCCAGGGACCAGACATGAAGTTTCCAGAGGTCTGGACGCGGGTGCCAAAGGGTGCCCCATCTCTGAGTCAGTAGATCCTTCCTCAGAGGAATCGGCCAAGGAGGGGCTGTCGCGAGGAGCATTAGTTCCGGGAACCAGGTCCATGAAGGCCAATAGGGTGCCACCAGCAGTACCTGCTCCTCGTCCTCCCTGAGCTTGCACAGCAACTGTGCAAGAAGGCTCACTGTGGGAAACGCATACTTGCGAAGGCCCCGCGGCCAGGCTTCTCGAGTTTCTGGAGAGGCAAACAGGTCTACCTGAGCGGCTCCGAAACGTCTCCAAACCAGCTGGACCGTCTGGGGATGGAGTCGCCATTCTCCCGGGAGCGCAGCTCGGGACAGCTCGTCGGCTGCCCGGTTGAGCAGCCCAGGAATGTGAACAGCACGAAGCGACCTCAGATGCTTCTGACTCTAGAGGAGGAGGTGGCAGGCGAGTTGCGACATGTGACCGGAGCGCAGACCACCTTGTCGGTTGATGTCCGCAACGGCCGCTGTATTGTCCGTGCAGACCAGTACATGCTTGCCATGTAAGCGCCCTTTGAGACGGCCCAGGACAAGGTGCACTGCCAGCAACTCGAGGCAGTTGATGTGCCAGTGCAGTTGGGGCCCCGTCTAAACCCCTGACACTGCAAGCCCGTTGTACGTGGTCCCCAGTCGGTGGTTGAGGCATCCGTGCAAACCGCAGCATGCCTGGAGATCTGCTCGAGGGGCACTCCTGCCCGGAGTAATGCAAGGTCTCACCACGGGGTGAAGGTTTGGCGGCAGCCCGGTGTAACTTGGACCCGGTGAGTGACTCGCTGCCACACCCAACTCGGGACTCTGCCATGAAGCCAGTGCTGGAGCGGTCTAATATGAAGCAGCCCCAGCAGCGTGACTGCCACTGTAGCTGCCATATGCCCCAGGAGCCTCTGAAACTGTTTCAGTGGGACCGCCATCCTGCTCTTGAATGTATTCAAGCAGTTCAACACCGACTGAGCACGTTCCTGCGTGAGGAGTGCTGTCTGTTCTACCGAGTCCAACTCCATACCGAGAAATGAGATCCTCTGCGTCGGGGAGAGTTTTGCTCTTTTCCCAGTTGACCTGAAAGCCCAACAGTCTGAGGTGTGAAAGCACCAAGTCCCTGTGTTCGCACAAAACGCACAACTGATCCTGAGACTGAGCTAGTATGAGCCAGTTGTCGAGGTAGTTGAGAATGCTAATGCCCTGTCCTGTTCTTCGGTGTGTGTACCACTGACCTGCAGGTTGAGCAGAGGGTGCGTGGTATTCCGTTGTTGGTCACTCCCGTTCTTTCCCACTGCTGGACGGGCGGGCAGCCGGCTCCTCAGCCCGTTTTTGTCTCGAGGCGTTGCTGCGGACATGCTGCGCGGGCAGTGGGGGCTGCGGCGGAGCCGCCCCTCGTTGACGACTCTGGAGTCGCTGCCCCGCTGGCGCTGGTGAGTCAGCCAGGCTGCACGCCGGGCAGGATGCACGCTGATGGCCTCTATTCTGCTTTTGGTCACGTAGAGATGCTGGTCGAAGTCTTCACTGTGTCGCCGATCATGCCGGTCTGGGACACCGGGGGCGTTCAGAATCTTGTCTTGTCAGTCTCGTGCATGATCAGCCAAACACAGCCATAGATTTCGCTATAGAGACCTTAGTCTCGCGGATCGCTGGTCCGTCGTGGGGCGGAGTTCTTTGAGGACTTCCGGTTCGTGACCACCCTCGTGCAAGTCCCTCTGTGCCTTGGCCTGGTGCACTTGCAACAATGCTGTAGCATGTAGGCGGAGGCAGCTTTTCCACAGGCTGTATAAGCACTGCCGATCAAGGCCGATGTGACGTCGAGAGTGACCGACTGAAAGGGAACCTGGTATTTCCATGTTCTTTTTTCATGTGTCTAATAGACATAAACAATTTCTTTGAAAAACATCTATGACCTTTGAAACATGTCTAGTGTAATGATAATATGTGTGTGTGGTGTGATGTAACGGTTTATATATCTGGTGGGATCTAAACCTGAATACACACAGACTCATGTGGACTCGTGTCACTGTGGGGACCTAAATTGTGGTCCCCACTTTTCAAAACGCTTATAAATCATACAAGAGTGAGTTTTTTTGAGAAAGTACAAATGCTAAGTTTCCTGTAAGGGGTAGGGTTAGTTGTAGGGTTGGTGTAGGGCAATAGAAAGTACGGTTTGTACAGTATAAACCATTATGCCTATGGAATGTCCCCCACAAGGATAGCTGACAGACACCACAGTGTGTGTGTGTGGTTTGTGTGTGTGTGTGTGTGCTGTGGTGTGTGTGTGTTTGTTTGTGTGTGGGTGTGTGTGTGTCCTTCAGTATATGACCCTGTAAATTTTAACAATATATATATATATATGTTATATATTAGTGCTGTTAAATGATTAATCGCGATTAATCGCATACAAAAAAGTTTTTGTTTCCCATTCTTTTATATAAATACACACATACAGTATATATATTGGAAATATTTACATGTTTATACATTTATATATTCATATTCTTATATTTTATATTATATATAAATATATTTAATATATAAACCTAACATATTTTTCTGAAATATATACATGCATGTGTTTGTGTATTTATATATACATAATAAATATACACAGCATACACACATATATTATGTAAACAAAAACGTTTATTTTGGATGCAATTAATCACGATTAATCATTTGACAGAACTAATATATATATACACGTGTGTGTTTTGTGTGTGTGTACATATATATTAAATCTTTGGGGGGCATTTATGTAAACACCATTCTGATGAAGTAAAAAATATTTAAAAATTCGGAACGTAAATTAACCAGATGGTTAAATTACTTGGGATGCTAAAATACGTTCTTAAGACTCACCAATAAAGTGAGTAAAGGATTTTTCCATTTGAAGGCATGTTGTAAAACAGTTAAAAACATCACTGTTCACATTTCAAGATACTAAACAGGCCAGTTCTCAGATGGAGAGCCGCAGATTTGCGCCAGCAACATTTTGGTGGAAAATGGGTAAATATGACACTAAGTTGTAACAAAATTGTTCTGGGGGTTTTTTCGATCTTGCTTTCTCCTTTCCCTCTGAAAGAAAGGTCACCAAACAGCAATACGCCAAAGCCTAAGGCGTTCTTTTGTTCAATCTGTGACACATCGGAGCCACACACAGAAACCTTACTGAACATAATTTTAGCAATCGAGCAAACAGTGCATGAATCTAAAAAGAAATGACCCGTTCCAACCCCTAAATCAGATTCGCGGCTTTCTGAGAGATGCCACTGTGTTAGCATTCATTTTCTTTTTCTCTGCGCGTTGTAGGAGAGCTTTACCGTGACAGGTCAGAGTTGTGTTGAGTGCTCCGACAATAAGAGAAGTGGGTGTGCTACAAAATAATGCTTTGTGTGGGTGGTGGGATGCAATTACCCAGAGTGCATCTCTCATCTAAATGTGTATCTACCTTGATAATTACAGGCTTAAGTAAGGCTTTAGTGCATCTTAAATTGTGTTGTGTAACCTCAGTGTTGACAAGTCACAGAAACAGAAACACTAACACACCTACATATACACAAGTTTTCTTTTAGCCTAGTGCTACATTAATTCACCCCCACAAAACATCACCTCAAACTAGTGGCTCTCTTGTGCCTGTGTTAAAATTAGACCAAAGACTAGAGGTCACTTGTAAAATAATGAATTTTTGTCCAGAAATTAACATTTAGCCTCAGTGTTTCCCAGAACTGGTGGCACTTCATACTATTTTCCCCCATTGGGCCAATCATCTGAAATCATGTCATGATTACAGAGATAATTATTTTAATGGCCAAATGACTCAGCATGCCCACAGCAGCAGAGTACTAATGCATTTGGACACTAGAATGCAAAGCGTAAAGGAAGGACAGAAGAAAGAAGCCATGTTCTCGATACCTTGCTGTTGAAAATGAAGGCAAGAAACAGCCCTCATCATCCTTCAGGCTGGAAAAGATGCAATCCCTTCCAAGAAATGGTACAAATAGAGGTGAACGTGCCTTAAATCTTGCAGCCAGTCTCCATTTCAGCCCACTCCTACTGCAGTGGGCCAAGACCGTGGAGGTTAAAAAGCTTTTCGTGGAAAAAGTGAGGAGGGGAGAGCAAGGATGGGCAAAGTGAATGTGAGCCACAGCAGGAGGATTTGGAGCTTTGTTGAGGCAGCCCAGGGCACAGCTGGTACCAGCTGGGTCTGACTCATCTTCACTGGGGAAAAGAAGCTTTTAGTTGTGTTCGGCCTGCATTCCCCTTAATGGATCATTTGGATGGTAATGGTAAAGTGAGGGAGTCTATCTGATGTAGCGTCTCGACCAATCTGACACACTAATTTTTATTTTGGATTTAACAAATCAATTATTCATTAGATTAACAAATCGTCACAGTCCCCTCACTCAATATACTGGACGCCAGGATTTCGGCTGAACACCATCCCCAACCTTGGTCACCATGACAACTAATCATAATATCACTGTTTTATGGCCTAAAGGAATGTAGGGGAGAAACTCCCTCATTTTTCTCATGAGAAAGACACACAATGCCCAGATAAATGGACTGTTCTCTAATTAATTAATAGACAAACCTTTCTTTAAATGAACACACATATACTTCAGGTCATTGTGTATACCATACTGTCTTGTATATGTCTGTTCACCATAGATAGTGTATCTGTTTATTCATGTTATCACAGACCACTAGTTAATATAACCTCACCTTTTTCATGTCTAGTATCTATGAATTCGCCTTCTTTTGATCGAAACAAGTGTGTATATTATATTCTGATACCTATGCAACATATTGATGTTCTAATAATCTGTACTAATTCGTGCCTCAACACTCCAGCGCATTACATATGCAAAATACCAGGCTTACAGACAAAACGAGGGTCATAAACCTCCCCAGTATTTCCAACCTCCCGCTTGGATTTCAGCCTTCCCTCATTGGACAAGCCCATCTTGAGAGGCGTGGATCTCTGCAGGCTTTAAAGGCCACACTCCAGGTGACCCGCCCCAGTCGGTGGTTCGGTCGAAGCTAAGATGATGTGAGAAAACGTTTCAGGATACCAAAGCATTTGTGCCAGGCTTTTTCTTCGGCCTAGTCCTTTCCATTCATCAAGTAACACTGACTCAAACTGGTTCTTTCTCATCAACCAATTTCAGCAAGATCTTGGACCTTAAGATTTGCATCAGGAATCTTTTTCAGACATACGCAGGTATCAAACTTAGTCGATTTAATTGATGCCTTAAGTATCAGTTACACCTTTTTACAAGGTTTGGTTGAACTAAGAATCTGACGTTTCCCTCAGTTGTAGATCTGCTGAATATGCAAATGGTTCCAAAAATGTCATTCCTTATGTCTCTTTCTTTAATGCTAAACTTTAACCCTTTCCTATACCACTGTATGTGTGTGTGTGTGTGTAATGTTAGACCGGCTTAATGTTTTTATGTAGTATGTTAGACTAGTTTAGTGTTTATGTAGTTAATAAAACCTTACTTGTATCACTTGACGTGTTCATTGTTTACTCAGAACCGGAGTCAATAATCATGCAGATTACGTTACAAACTTATAGAATTGTAAAGTAAGAAAGTTATTTCCCTAAACCAGGAAATTAACGCTCTTAGAATTGACAAGACAGTTGACACTGAGAGGTCAGCTAAATATCTACAGATCTAAAATATTCATAATTAATTATAAATAGTTATGATTAATTATTCATATTTCCCATGAGCTGATTCGCTACAGATTTTGGTGGAGAATGCGGGCGTGATAAAACGAAAGTTATGAGTTTAAACACTGGCAACTTAAAAGTGTGTGCTTGATAGCCCAGGTTAAAATAGGACGTGACTTCAGATGCCCGGTGTCCCTATTTGCTGTCTTGTTTAGATGCAGATAAAGTGGGGGTTTGAATTGGTACGGCTATTATAATTGTGAGAGTCTTTATGTATTTCATGCTTAATGGCATCGGTGTAAGGTTAATCTGATTTTAGCAAAGAAACCCTAATTTCAGTATTAAAGCAAAAATCTGTCTTGACAAAGCGTAAGTCTGCATCTCAGCTCAGCGGCATGTCCAAACAGTACCATAATGTAATATGCTTTAGTGAAAAAATCACAAAATTGCAGTATTGTTTAAATAGTTTCTTTGAAGAAGAAAATCTCTGTACAGTTATATCAAGGTAGATTTGATTGTTGTCCCTTTTTCTACAGCATAAATGCCTTATAGTTTATAATTAGATTGAAACAATTCATCTACACTTTGACTGTATATATAAGCCGAGCAACCTGGTGGTGATTACTGTGTTTCACTCGCTGAGTGAAATTAATGGTGTAATACTGTACTTTAGTACTCAGATGTGAGGCAAACATAACTACATATATGTTTAAACCGGTTTTAACTTACAGTAAACACGTTTTGTAATTCTTTAAACAAGTGCAAGAAGTTTATTGTTGCATTAGAGAAGCACTCACCGAAATGCTTAGGTAATGCAACAAGTCTTGAAGGCTGAAAGCACCACGTTCTAAAACTGTGACTGTTTAACATAGACATTAAACTGCGTTAATTACACTGGCATGCATTGGTTACCGTGACAACAACTTGTCACAGGAAGTGCTAACGTCACATAGCACAATACGCCATGTTTGTAAACAAACCATTTTAAGCAGCTAAGCTAACACGACTTAGCGTAGTTTCATTTTAGGCTAAGCTACCAGATAGCTTTAACAATTAGGGGTTAGCACTTTTTAATTGAAGCTTTTAAATACAGCATTTGTGTGTGCAGTGTGAAGTAATTTGAATTTATCCTAATCCCTGGTTTCTGATTTTTCCATTTCTCTTCCTTCTTTTTCTTCTTTTTCTATGTTTCTCAATCTTCAATTCGTCTCAGCGAATTTAACTATCTAGATGTATCCTTCCTGAATGCTATTGCTTAGTTACTAGTTAATTAAATCTAAATTTAATTACATTTTAACTGTCTATCTAGAGATGCATCATTAAGTTATTGGGTGTTTTTAGTGGCACCAATTGAAGAACACCACCCCCCCCCGGCGCTACGGAAGCGGGCCACACTGGCCATGGGCCCAGCTGGAGTGAACCGCAGCATCTGTGACCAGACATGGTGTGTTGCCCAACACAAATCAGTTAATTACTAGTGCTACTGATTGTTCCTAATATCAGTTTGATTACCCTGTTTTAATAATAGAAGTAAGCTAATTTTAAATCCATTTACATGTTATGCCCCCTTGATGTTCTCTCTGAACCTCAAAAGGAACCAGAGACATTTCTATTTTTGATTTGTTTATTTTCAAAAATAATCAGCATAATCTGAATAGAAATGCTCTCCTTTTCCTTCTGCTTTTCCCTTTTCTCCTTCATACCTCAGAGATTAAGCTTGTTTGGGGAACCGTCAGCAAATTCTGAGTGATAATTTGACAATAATCTGACAGTAGTCTTACTCATCAATCAAAATCCTGTTTACGTCCTTTTCAGCAAAACATATTCTGACCCAAAACTATTTTAGCATTCACTCTCTGTTTTGATCTTGTAGTAGTCTCAAGCCATTACTCTCAACACAAGTGTGTCAAAATTTTGCAGATGCTCAGACTAACTGCCCATAATGCAGACCAGAGAGGGCTGGCCAGTCGTCGTGAGGAACACCCCCTTTACCCAGGCCCGACGACCACCTACTGAGCCGAAAGCGGCTGGACGCGGAGAGGGGTGTGCCTCAGACTCAGGACTCGGGCGAGAGTTGTGGCTACAAAAAGCTCGCCAAGGTCATTATCTTCCGGGCCCACAACCTCATGGGTCTGAAACAGGAGGTAAATGATTTCAAGCAACAGATCACAGCCGTAGCCCACAAGGACCCCAGCAAAATGGAGTTACAGAAGGAAATCAATAGATTTAAAAAGGCTATGACAGCTGCTGAACAGCAAGAGCACATGGAAAAGGTAGCCAGAAAGGACCTGAAAAGGAAACACCCACACAAAATTACTATTAAAGCAGCAAATTCTGAGCTCTTAGACAAAGTTGCCAGAATTGAGACTCTGATCCAGCTGCTGAACAACACTCAAGACAAACTTGTCATGGTCCAAAGAGAACTCAGGTACTTTTATAGGCTGCAAAAGGAAACACAGTGTGAGAAACACCCTACTCCTGCATCCTCACGCAGCAGTGCAAAACTCCCTCAGGTGCACCAAGCTACGAAAGGGGGAGCCAGCACTTTCTGCTTAACAACTCAGCAGACATACCCATAATACCTCCAGCAACCACAGAGATGAGGGGGTCCCTTCCAAGCATCCCTGCAACAGCGCATGATGCGACCCCCAGAAACATTGACAAGCTAACCAGAAAACAATAGTTTCCTACTTTATGCAGTACGAGCAGTAATTTAGAACGGTGGAGTCGTTTTAAACTTTGCTTGCAAGCAGACCCAATAATCAATTTTATGTGTCTGTTTCATAAGTTAGTAACGTCTTCTCCATGCGCATACCATTTCCTGATCAAAACCAGATAAAATTATAGCTTGAAGGTGCCTTCCTACAGGTATTAGGAAGTTTCAGTGCTATAATGTTTTTAAGTCGTACGATAAGAAACTAACCTGACTTTAGCGAAGAAATCCTATTTTCTGTGTTAGTAGAGCATAAGTCTATTTTCTGACGACGCAATCTCAGATTAGCAGCACATATAAATGTTACCAGAATAAATCAGTCTGATCTTGGTAGAAGAAATCCCCACTTTCAGCATTGTTGTAGGTGATCTGAGCGATGCTCTTCATTTCACTGATTTAAGGCCTTATTTTGTGTTATGTATCATTGTATTCATATTGACCCATTCATGTGAAACATTTACGTAACTCTTCTACATGCGCGCACCAGGTTCTGAATATAATCGGATAAAACTATAGCTTGAATGTGCCTCCCTACAAGTAGTAGAAAGTTTTCAGTGCTATAATTTGTTTAAATCCTACGATAAGAAACTAACCTGATTTAGCGAGGAAATCCTAATCTCTGTTGTTAGTGGAGCATAGGTCTTTTTCCTGAAGATGAAATCTCAGGATTAGCAGCTCATATAGATGGTACCAGAATAAATCGGTTTGATCTTGGGTGAAGAAATCCCCTTTTTTCAGCACTGTGTAGGTGATCTGAACGATACTCCTCATTTCATTAATTTAAAGCCTTATTATGTGTTACGTATCATTGAATTTCATTTTGACTCGCTCATGTGAAAAATTTACGTAAAATTAATGGTGTTAATCTAGCGTAGCTAACTACGAATCCACCATTGCCTTTGAAGTGAATGTGCTGTTTTGAGTAATTAATGAATTTGTATGGGACATGCATGATTTTCCCGTGCATGCTCACAGCAGTGCAAGTCTGTTCCACCTGCACCTGTTGTGAGCTTGCGTTGGTCTCCTAGCAACACGTGACCCCGAAGTGTGAGCAGACTCTTCCGGTTAAGCTGACAACAGCATCCACTTCACAGACGTGTGTGTAAACAAAGAATTGCGTGTACCTAACGCTAACTCTTAAGCTAAGCCCATTACCTCAACTGCTAGCTGTTAGCATCTGACTAACACTTAGATAGGCTGTAAAGTGTAACTTTCTAACCACACCGCTCTCTCCCTCCTCCTCTCCTCCCTCGATCGCTCATTTATTTTTGTTTTGACTTTATTCTACCTCCTTTTAATTTTATTGCATTTATTTACATTTTTTTAGCACAAATGTACCAATTCAGCGAAATTGATTTGGATTAAATTTGAGATTTAATTAAATCAATTTTTATTTTATTTTTTATTTTTTTATTTTTATTTTTAAATTTTTTTTTTTTTTACTTTCCCTTTTAATTTCCTACCGCTCTTAGGACCCCTTTTTATTTTATTATTTAATTTTTTTTTTTTGTTGTGTTTTTACTTTTACCTTATTTTTGTTTTTTCTCCATCACCATCGTCGCTTTTGGTTAGGATTACAGTAGTTTTAGCAACTGTCGTTTCCTTAACGAGTTTTACAGGTTATTAGTAGCATAATCCCTTTTTCCTCTCTACTTCTCCTCACGCCTCATTGCCAGGCCTAATACGTTGAAGGGCAGATACCATTGCAACACAATGTAGGCTAACATAAACTAGAAACAATTCCCACTGTTTCGTTTTCTTTTGACGAGGTATTTGGTGGATCCCTGCTAGTTTAGGGGCGAAGAATGTTTGGGTAATGCATGCAGGCGTGTAGGGGTAACTAACAGCCTAACCCTAGGGTTATGAATTCTATTGCAGCATCACACACAAGTGAATCCTGCTTAGCCATATCTCTTAGGAAACAACTAAAATAGGTAAAAATGTTTCCTTTTTTTTTTTGGGGGGGGATTCTCTATTTTTATTTCAGTTTCGTCATCAGTGCCAACCCGTGAACCATCGAGTATAGCCCTCATCACTGACCCCGCTTTACGGCCCCTCCACAAGTTACTCAAGTACCTTCCTTGGTGTTGCACTAACAAAAAACATGCACACCCTACCTCACAGAGCTGCCTCCCACCAGCTAGTCATTTCTTACACGGCCTACACAGCCGTTCCCCTTAGAGATAGTTTAACACCTCTGTACGTATCTGCATTTGCCTTGTGTCTCTCTCTCGCTGGTGTTCCCACAAGTGTGCCAGTATGTCGCAGAAATTCCACAGACATCCAGCCCTGGCAGCTCACCAGGACCACCTGGACACTCAGTAGAGCACTGGCTCAAAGCAGCCAACGACCTGCCATGGCAAAGAAAGGAACAGCGAGACTGCGACATAAGCGAACACTTGACCAGCATCATCCTCTCCTCGGCCCACACCCTCAAGGGCCTCAGACAGGAGGTAAATGAACTCAAGCTACAAGTCACCGAGTTACAAAGGGAACTGACACCCGCTCAGCGAGAGAAGGCACAGAACGGATGCAAAGAACCTCAAAGAATGGTGCAACAGAAGGAAATCACCAATCTTCAGGAGGCTCTAACAACTGCTAGACACCAAGCGCCACTGGAAAAAGCCATCACACAGGACTTAAAGAGAACTGTTTCACACAAAGTCACAGTCAAAACAGCATATGTGGAACTAACTAAGAGAGACACCAGATCTAAGGCCTTAAAAAGCCATCGGCATGCAGTCCCAGATCTGAGCCGAAACCCTGCTCAGCATTAGAGAGAGCTTTGACTTTTGTTCCGAAAGAATTTAAACATCCGACCGACTGCGCATAGATCTTAACAAAAGACAGGCCGCTGAACAAATCGGTTCGCCAGCATTGCAATGCCCTTCCCCGCCTGTGCAACACTACGAAAGGGGGAAGTATCAGAAAGCCTTCTGCTTGACACTTCACAAGTCAGCTCCCTGAAAACCTCTGCAGCTGCAACAAAAAAAAATAAAAATAAATTTCAGGCGAACCGAAGCAACGCAACGAGGTGAATTCAGTGTCACAAATGAACTGAAATATGCTTGCAGACCACAAGGCGAACAGATAGGGAAAACACGAAACAGAACTTCCCATGGCCAGCAGGCCCACCCCCTCAGCCAAAAGTCAGAACCTGCGAGGGGGGTGGGGGGCAGAGCCCACTGTTCACACGTGCCCACCAATCACATGCCACGAAGGGGTGGGGCAAGGACCTTACCAGGTGATCACTTTCAGACACACTACATCCCGGGTTATCCCCACTCCGACCCCAATCTTAGTCTGGCAAGACAAGAAACCCAAACCCCAAATCCTTGGCAACCTAAATCCTCAACCCAGATTCTGACCGGATTGATCGCTGCCCCAGACACCAAGCAGGGCCGGCGTGAAACTCCCCATGCTTACTACCACAGACTTTGACAAACTTACTCCAAAGCTCACAATTACCCTGGGATGGCGGAGGACACTAGCTGCAAGAAGTCATCTAGGCATTATGGCCTGCCGCACAATTCCTAATCAACAGCTGCGTAACCTGACTCAGAAGGCCTTTAACAAGCACAAGGCTTCCACTAAAGGTGTTTGTCAAAACCCACTGAGTCTGAACTTCACAACTCAGAATCCAAAGCGGGCACCAGAAGGCACCCAGCATTGCCACAATGCAAAACCCTTCTACAGAAAGCCCCTAGCCAGAAGAGGACAGAGCCATCACCATGGCAACAGACCCAGGTTCCAGACCAACCACTGGGAAAAGGCGTCCTCATCCTGCAAACACCATGGTATGTCCAACAGCAGTCCACCACATCATCCTCCTCCACACGGGTGCTGAACGTAGGCTACACAAGGACAGCTGGACACGACTACCTCTGGGTTACAGGAGCTGCTGAAACTCGCAAAAGAGCTCCTTGAACAAAACTCAACTAGGAGTATTGAGAAGGACAAACTTCTGACTCCTTGCCTGCTGCATCACAGCATCAGGCCCCTCCAAGGGAGGAGCATCCCTTGAAACCGGTCGACACCCCTAGAAGCAGCCAGACAACGTTGGATTGAGCAGCGGGCCCACATTCCCAACAGCGAAAGCTCTACCAACACTACTCAGGCAAGCTCAAGTCGGTGCCGACACAAGAGCCAAGCGACACCGCAAACAACAGATTTCTAGTGACGTTCGGGCAGAAAAGAGAGCTAACAACCACCTGCTGCTCTCCTGCCATCATCACTAGGTCATTCTGAAACTCTCTGCACACTACAAAATCTCCATATCAATTACCTGCAATCCCTGGAACCACCTGCACTCTCACCAGTGAGAGTCTAACCCGGCTGTTCCACATCGTGGGTACCACAGATAGCCTACTGGCTAACAGCATCAACAAAAACATCCTACCCGGACTAACTCACTTCAGGATGACAGGTGACACAGCCTCGACACCTGCTGCATAAGCTCGAGGACCTGCACCTTGCTACAGCATCCACCACGGCACCACAACCTCTCCTGGAGGCACCAACAGCCAAAGATCCGCCACTGGCTCCCAGCCGTGAGTGTCAGGTGTGTGTTTGATTGTTCTGCACCTTTGACATCGCTCTTTGTTGTCTATTCTATGGACAACAACGCTCGAAAGGGGGGAATATGTAGCGTCTCGACCAATCTGAAACACTAATTTTAATTTGATTTAACAAATAAATTATTCATTATATTAACAAATCGTCACAGTCCCCTCACACAATAAACTGGATGCCAGGATTTCTGCTGAACACCATCCCTCCCCCACCTTGGTCCCATGACAACTAATCATGATATCACTGGTTTTATGGCTTAAAGGAATGCGGGCAGAGAAACTCCCTATTTTTCCTCATAAGAAAGACACATAATGCTCAGAGAAATGGACTGTTCTCTAATTATTTCATAGGAAAACCTTTCTTTGATTGAATCCCCATATCCTTTGGTCATTGTGTGAAAACTACCATTACTGGTCTTGTATATTGTCTGTTGTAGTGTATGCTGTTTTATTCATGTTATCATAGACCACTAGTTAATATAACCTCACCTATTTCATGTCTAGTATCTATGAATTCGCCTTCTTATGATCGAAACAAGTGTGTATATTATATTCTGATACCTATGCAACATATTGATGTTCTAATAATCTGTACTAATTCGTGCCTCAACACTCCAGCGAATTACATATGCAAAATACCAGGCTTACAGACAAAGAGTCATAAAAATCCCATATTTCCAACCCCCTCTCCGATGGGATTTTCAGCCCTTCCTCAAATTGGACGAACCCATCTTGGCTCGCTGTCTAGGCGCGTGAATCTCTTGCGCTTAAAAGGCCACGACTCCATGGACGCTCGCTCCCTTGTCGTTGTTCGCAGAAACACAAAGATATGTGAGAAAACGCTTCAGGATACAAGCATCTGTCCAGCCTTTTCTCGGCCATACGTCCGTTCCATTGTTCATCAAGTAACCTGACATTCAAGACTGGACAATGATCTTCTCCTCCGCTATTTCCGAATCAGTCGAAAGTTTTCTACGTGAAGCCTTATTGCATCGGGAATCTTTTTCAGACAGACTCGCAATTATCAAACTTAGTCGATTTAATTGATATATTAAGTATCAGTTACTCCTTTTTACAAGGTTTGTTTGAACTATGAATCTGACGTTTTCCCTCAGGTTTTTAGATCTGCTGAATATGCAAAATTGTTCCATAAATGTCATTCCTTATGTCTCTTTCATTAGTGCTAAACTTTAACCCTTTCCTATACAAACTGTGTGTGTGTGTGTGTATGTGTATGTTAGACCGGCTTAATGTGTTTATGTAGTATGTTAGACTAGTTTAAGTGTTTATGTAGTTAATAAAACCTTACTTGTATCACACTTGACGTGTTCATTGTTTACTCATAACCGGAGTCAATAATCATGCAGTTTTACGTTACAAACTTATAGAATTGTAAAGTAAGAAGGTTATTTCCTTTAACCAGTAAATTAACGTTCTTAGAATTGACAATACGGTTGACCCTGAGTGGTCAGCAAAATATCTACAGCGGATCTAAAATATAAATAATTAATTATAACTAGTCATGGTTAATTATTCCCCCCCCCCTCAATTATTTCCCATGAGCTGATTTGCTACACTGAAATGAAAGAGCAGTAAACCCTCACTTAATGCCATGAAAAAGGAAGTGACAGAATATAGATCAGTGGTTGTCAAACTGTGGTCTGAGAAAATATAAAAATGGTTAAGTAGTATTCTGATGGAATATTTTATTTATTTATTTATCTATTTAATTTGTTTGATTTTATGTAGAAATAGCACATGTAAAAGCACACATACTTAGTAGTTTTTTTTCGTCAAATCTGATTAATACATTTAGAAATATAAACAATATTAAAATATTTATTAGTGACAAAAGTACGACAATACTACAACTGTAGTAACCGCATCTAACTACTTAAAAGGTATATAAAAATAATAAATTTCACTTCATTACTTCTCATATTGTAATACAGATAAACTCCTTATGAGTATGAGATGATATTTTCATTATTTCTAAATATTTATAATTAGGCTATACATTTCTTAACACAAATAAATTCAACATACACAAATGTTATTAATTAAAAACCCAACATTGTTAATAACTGATTAAATCCTATATACACTACTCTTGTACAATTAATGTGTATAGGTATCTGAAATATTTATTTTTTATATTTAACATATTATCATCATCAAGCTTTGTATTATTAGTCACATTATTAGTAGTAGTAGTAGTAGTGGTGTATTTGTTTATAATATTTATTAATAATAACATACATTTATTAATACATACATATATTAAATATACATATAAATGTATTATTTCACAAATAGCACCAATGAATGAATAAATAGACCAATGAATACATTTTTTAAAAAGCTTTCTTTCTTTCTTTCCTTCTTTATTTCTATATCTATCTATATCTATCTAAGTAAGTAAGCAAGTAATGATCCAAAATTACAGATTGGTAATAGTGAGGCCATTTCAAAATATAGGTTATAATCTAAGCATTTGCACATAATTTGTAATTATGTAGTTGGGGTTGTTAGGTGGTCCATATATAGCAGCTGTACGCCACCTGGAAAAAGTTTGAGAAGCACTTTCCTAGATTTATGGAGTGTGCCAAGAGAAAAGAGAAAATGGACATGAAGTGAGCGAGTGGGATGTGAACCGCTCTCAGAACAGGTGCTCCATTACTATAATGTTACTGTAATATTAAAGTGCTACTCCGTGACGCTGTGTGACTAATCCCACGCTGTTAAATCCTGGTTGGTAGCCAAGATTCAGTGATTCCCCATTGATGGCCATATTGCTATCGTTGGGTCTTCAAACATGTTGCGTTAATGATAAACACATTAAAAGCTATGTTTAATCCCGAGTGTGAAAGCCCCTACTGATGCCGGCATCATTTGCATCCTTCTGTCCTGACGCCTCTCCATGTGTTCATTATCAGATTGCCTGCCTGCTCCGGAACACCTGAAATGATCTATGATTGCTCCTCATATGAATCACGGGAACGTTTCCGGGGCTGACATATATCCACAGTCGCCCATCTACATTAATGTGTCTCAACCTGGAGCTGTGAAGACACCCGGCTTCTGAGATCAATTTATTGTTCGTGTTGTCGAGCCTTTCCACGCGCTCATCTAGAACTGACATCAGACTCTCTGCGAGAAAAAACCACTTCAATCAGTGTCTGAGCATCCACCATTCCAGGGGTGCTAGATCTCTTCCAGGTTTAAGGATGACTATTGGTTCAAAATTTGACTTAATTAAAAGTCAAACATTTAATACTTGTATGTTGTACCAGCATTTAAAGTAACGTGTTATGTTATTGTTGCTTTTCAAATTGACTATAAACTCAAGGACAGTGAGTTAAGGTCTTATTATAGTTAACCACAAATCCATTTTGTTTTTTCTAATTCGTACTACTTTAAATGTAGTTGTGTTAGTTTTAGCGTTAGTAAACTTTTTATTTATGTCCATGCTTGCGAACCCCTAAGGTTCCTCTATCTTCATAGATCAAAAACGTAGTAGATTGGAATAAGACAAATTTACAACAAATAAACCAGTACACAAAAATACAGTCAGATAAAAATTACGCTACTGAATTTTTTTAATTTAATTCTATACGCTACGCGTAATTATATAAAATCTTTTTCACATAAAATCTACTACACTCTGCCTTAGTTAAGGTGTTCGGTACGTTAAATAAAATAATACATTAACGAAACATCATGGATATCAATCATAAAAATATTTCGGAAAAACTTAAACTGATTTTATTTTCAGCGTAGTTTGCCAAATCAATTTCTCATTTTCTTAGCTTAACTTTAAGTATTAACTAAATACAATTTTAAAAAACCAATACCGATTTTTAAAGTAAGAAACAAATATTACTGATACTTTAACTAAAATTAATGTGAAAACAGAAAATATAACTTCACTAACTACTTAAGGCATATTTAATATTTCAATTAATATCAAGGATAAAATGGCAGCATTTGTGGTCATCGATAGCAAAATAATAAATAACCTATATATATTATATATTTTTTTTTTTTTTAGGTTACATATACATGTAAAATCTATTATAATTTTGTGTGTGATGTATGAAAGACAACTTTATTTCAATTGTTTCCATTTTCTATTAAATACATAATAATTAATTTCAGAATTATTTATATTAGTAGTATCTAATTATACGAGTAAATATATTGAATTCTGACATCAATGTTATTGACGAAAAATGAAATAAACAGAATAATCTACTCAATAACAAAGGATTAACTATCGTATTATCTTACCAAAAAATTATTATTTGTATAAATGTGAGGTATATTTTATATTATTATTAAATCAAATTAAAGGTAAATAAGCACTGTCTTTTAAAGGTCTAGATTAAATTGTATAAATTTGTAACATAAAATACTTTTACTCAGTTTTGATAACATTTCTAAGGGGAAAATGTTTTCAACAGTGCTCAAGTTAAGTAATTATAATACCCAAAATAATAGTTCAGTAATGAAGTACAATTACTCAAGTACTTCACTGCTCCCTCCCCTCCTTGAGACATTTCTGAGATTTCAAGCTCCAGCTGCACATCAGTGCAGTTTAAGATGGAAGGAAAAGATGGTACACAGATGTACCGGGACACAGCTGAGGCTGGTGGGTGCCTGGCAATATCTGGAGGGCAGACAGGACAAATGATGGCAAAACCATTTCCTCAAGGTACTATATAGAGTCTCTTGATACACTCACAGGGGTTGTATTTGATTAAAGGAACATGATGGTAACCTACAGTGGTCTGGCTATATGGGAATTACAGTCCACAGTGAGATATAAGCCAAATGAACTCTCTGCTGAAGGAAAACAATGGTACATTTTGCCAGCAGAAGGTCAAGTTTGTTATTACAGATTTGATTTTCTCTGTGCGATACCAGAGAAAGACCCATGACCTATTACAGCACACAGCACAGGGTCGACAGTTCAACAGCATGTGTAAATGGCAATGTAGTCTCATACTGAGCCTTACCACTGTTTTTACTACTATTACTACATGAGAAAGAAAGAATTAAAGCAATTTTATTTAATAAAAGCACTTGAATAATTCTTAAATCATTTAATTATTGCAAGATTAAAGGTGGAATATATTAAATACATTATCATGTGGAGTCATAATAGTCCAGTAGCACACTTCTGGTTCACCTAATAAGTAGGAATGTATGGTTAATTAAGGAAAAGATGGGTTATCGGTGACTAACCTTTGAATAGCGAATTTTTGTTGTAAGGCAAAATAGTTGTATACTACAATCATCTTGAAATTATACAGATATCTTTAGCTGAAAATATCTTTATGTCAGATTATGTATTTTGTTGAAACAGAATATCGAACTTTTGATATGATCTGAAATTTTGAATAAAGAATTGCAATGGGTTCATTCACTGCATTTTCAGCATATTAAAATTATTGTGACACTGAAGAATGGAGTTATGGCGGCTGAAAATTCAGGCTTGCCATAACAGATAATTACCACCGTTGTATTTTGGGTGAGGCCCTATCCCTCCTTTTGCCTCTGATACCGATTCCGATACCTAGGGTTCAGTATTGGCCGATACCGATACCAGAGAAGTTTTTATTTTTTCCATTTAAATAAATGTCGAATTTATTATCTCTGGACTGATAATCATTCCTTCACAATCTACTAAATAAATACTTACTATCATTTAAGAAATAAACAATCAATACTAAAATATCATGTTCTTTCTATGACAAAAATGTATCATAAACCAGGTTAGTGGATAATTCGGCAGCAAAAGTTATTCTAGAAAAATCAGTGCACAATAATTTAGAAATCCAAACATTTAGTGAAAAAACTATTTTGTGTGGAACAAATAAAAGTGTTGCACTAAATAAGGTAAAATGTTACACATTGCTATTTGATTTATAAAATCCATTAATGAGAAACCTTCATGAATGTATTTTAATACAGTATATACTATAATAAATACATTTCTTTTAAATGTATCGCATATTTTTTATAAGGAACAACTATATAGAATGTCATAGGACAAAACAAATACAGGTGGCACGAACCTTACAATATGCGCATCCGTGTGCAAGAATGATGCGCTTGAAGCGACACGTCACCGCACGCAGCGCCTTTACATTAAAAAGTGCAAGCACAAAGGGAAGAGAAATAATGCGATGTTTTATTTTGCAACAGGTTTTTTTGAGCGTTCTTTTAACAGTTTCAATTCTTATTGTGCGCTTAAAAACAGCTATCGGAGTCTTTTCTACGCCCGTGTTTTTTTCTCACAGACACCCGGTAGCAAGTAATAAAACAACATTAAACTCCGGCAAGAAGTTAAAGTCCTTTTTGCAAAATCATAGATGTGTTTACAAATCAAGTATAATGGGAACACTGAATGATCTTGGAGAGAGCTTTACCGGACTGCTGTGACCGAACGTGACCAGGGTTTAAAGGCGGAACGAATGACTGACAGCCACAGCCGAGAAAAGAGTTTGTGTGAACTTTAAATGTACGGCGTAGATAGTCGATGTAGCTTCACATAAGGATACGTTTTCTATGTGTATTTACGCTTTGATTTGTACGAAAACAGAGCGTTCAGCGGATATTCTCTAAAATGACTCTACGGTGATGTGGAGAGATACAGATGAGACGAATTGTTGAATAAAGTCATTATTTTTGTTTACTTTGCATACAAAAAGTATTCTCGTCGCTTTATAACCTTACGGTTGAACCACTGATGGCAGATGGACTATTCTGACGATGTCTTTCATACTTTTCTGGACGTTGACAGTGTAATTTACTTGGCAGTCAAACGCACCGTCACAAGCCTCCCGGTTTTCATCCAAAAAAATCTTAAATTGTATTCCGAAGACGAACAAAGCTTTTACGGTTTTGGAACAACATGGGGGTAAGTGATTAAAGACAAAATTTTCATTTTGGGGTGGAGTAACCCTTTAAGCTATCTTATGGCTTCAGAAGTAACACAGAATAACACGAACAATCTCGGATTTGGATCGGCCCTCTCTGACCGATACCCGATCCGACAAAAAATGGCAGTATCGGAGCCGATACCCGATATGAATATCGGATTGGCACATCCCTAATTAGTATGCAAGATACATTGTCTTACATATTGTAATAATATTTCACAGTATCTTGTGACATAAGATACTTTTTTATTTTATTAATAACACAACTTATATTTCGATAAATTGGCATTATTGCAAATTAACCTTGCATTTTTGACAAGGTGGAAAACATTTTATTGTTCGTATTTATTATTATGGTCACAATGCATGACATAAATGGAATATATATACCTGTGTAATTTATTATTATATATATATTATATATATATATATAGAACACCAACTGTGTGTGGTGATTTAGTGAGAGTTAGAAATCTTATTATTTTTATGTTGCTTATATTTTAATTTAATATAACCAGAAAAATGTGAAAACATTTTTAGATACAGATATATATATATATATATATATAAAAGAGGAACAGGTCAAATCAGAAGAAATGTGAAATGTTTTCCATATATGAGAGGAAAGAGTCTAATAAACAGCCCAACAAGTGGTCCAAACATTAGATTTGACTAATTATGACTATTAAAATTGCTCTGTTCTGTGACTCAGAAATGCAATTCAGTAAAATCCTCTTCCTATCATTCCAAGTCACCATCCTGTGATGAGCAGCAAATTCGAATCAAATTCACATTCTTAAATTCCCCCTGCATTCCAATCAAGTTTGTTGTATGATTTTCAAGGTCAGAACATATAGTTGTTCCTCAATGGCTTATGGCTTAAAACCCAATCTGTCAACTGTCCACATTTTCTCAGTAGCTACAAAATTGATGTACGCCTCTGTACTCTGTAAAGCCATGTTCCTAATGGCTGGGAGATGATAGAATGCCAACTAACGCTAACATGCTACATGCTCCTCCATCGCCGCAGAAATGATGTACACTCAAAATCCTGCAGTCCAATTACTGTCACAGGGGCTCTTCTGAAGATGAATGTCACCACAGTGGGCCACATCTCTCTCCCTTTCTCACACTTTTCCTTCACACACCTAAAGAGTGGGAAGGCTGATTTCATTGAGTTGTAATGTGACAGACGGCTACGGAAGCCTTTAAGAGCCCTTAAGAGGTGAAGACACAGGCTAAGAGGACAGCACCCAAGAGCCTAATAGCATAGCCTAAGGATGAGAGACTATCTGATTGTCCCATTAACACTGCCTATTAGCCAGCCCCCTTGACATCCCGCCGTTCTAAAAGGCCTATCGCACGAGATTATAGCCCCCTTAGTTGACTACATTAGCCTTGCCCCAAAGGGACAGGTAGAACCAAAATCGTGCTGAAGGCGAACCGTCACCTATTATTAGCCATCAATTATAACAAGACCATTGGACCTTCAGAATTCCCTGTATCCATCCTTATTCACAGGCTGAGTGGAGAGGCTATTTGTCAGCCCTTAATTTTACCCAGTGCCCCATGAGTGCAGACACAGTCACCTCCTCGAATTTCCTGCTAGTTGCTTGGCAGCTATCTCATTCAGAGACGTAACCTCAGTCCTTAGCTACGGCTAAATGTTATCTCAAGACAGAACACTAGTGACCCTATAGACCCAAAGGAAGCCATCAAGTCAATTCAACAATTTATTCTGTTTTATATATCTATCCAACTATCTGTGAATGACACCTCTCTATCCTTTTTTTTTTCCAGACGTTTGATGCATTTTCGCAAAAATGGCTTAAAGTTTAAGATTTTAAAAATAATTATAATATTAACAACTTGCTCTCTATATATATTATTATCATTATTTTTGATGATGCATTCTCTAAAATGTCTTTTTTCAGTTCAATTGGTTCGACAATAAAACATTTAGCTTTAACTTAAAATAAACTTGAAATTAGTCCTAGTATTTTTATAATGCATGCTGTAACATTTTTATTAAAAATAAAAGAATAAGAATATAATTCTTATTATGCTTTCTCTAAAAAATTGCTTTTTTAATAATTGTTGTTTATTTCCGTCTTAACACCATTCCCGGCACTATGCTATATTCATGGCGAGACCCGTTAATCCATACACGTGTTGTCGTTAACACCCGTCCAGGGACATTTATAGATCTTCATTAAGTCTAACCTGCAGGTCTTTTGGGCTGTGGGAGGAACCGTAGCACCCGGCTAAATCCCACGGACACAGGGAGAACGTCAAATTCCACACGAAAGGCCTCGTCCCCTGCCGGGGCTTGAAACGGGGATCTTCTTGCTATGAGACACCGTGCTAATAATATATATAATTAATTATTATTATTATTATGATTATAAAAATAGGTATTTTGTTTATTTGTCAGCTTTTCAATAAACATTTATCTTTAGCTTATTTTGGTCTTTTTTAATGCATAATTTCATAAAAATAAATAAATAATATAACAACAACAAGCAAACAACAACAACTACAACAATAATAATAATGCCATTGCATTTTTCACCCTTGTGATAATTGATTTTTTCTAAATGGCTTACTGTCTTCAGATTTATTATTATTATTTTGCATATTATTATTATTATATTATCATTATGTATTCATATATCTTAGAGGTGTACTTCATCCAAAAATGGAAATTCTGTCATCATTTACTTATTTTTCATACCCCTAGGCTTAATCGCAGGGGTTCAAAGGTTTAATCCTCAAAATTAATATATTTAGATATTAACTAAGATAAATAGAAAATTTAGAATTTTTAATGAATCTTGATGGTTTCTGTCCCATCATAGGAAGGCATAACCAAAACTTAAAAGATCCAAAAAGGTTTTGAAGGCATTGTGTGTTCATATGCAATTAAAATTAATTATATGCAATTAAAAGCCTCAATTAAACATGTTCATCATATAAAGTGATTGTATCTCTTCACATGACTTGTGATTGCTCGGATCGTATGTATCGTTTTACGACACATAACCTTCAGAAGTTTTGGTTACCGGATTTTCAATGGAAGGACAGAAACCCCTCAGGTTTTATCAAAAACATCTTAATTTGTGCTTTGAATATTAAACAGACTTGTGGGTTTGGAACGACAGTAAATGATGACAGAATTACAATTTTTGGGTGAACTATCCCTTCAACACTCTTTTAATCCATTTACCATAAGCCAATTTGAGATCAAACACAGTTGCAGGACCCCCACAGTACCAATCCACTGCTGGCAGCCCGGACCAGTTCGCAAAAGAATGATTTGTTCTCGAATCAGACACTTTTCATGTAATTCAAGGTGATGGGAAACTGCTTGCACAGCCATTAGAAGACATAACTGCCCTAACATAAATCACATTGAGATTAACACATTATTCACAACAGTGCTTAATTTTTATATCACCAGCAGAATCATTGCAAATGTATTGTAACTATATTGCATCTTACAAGACTGTCCTGAGTCAAAGCAGGAAGCAGACAGGGAGAAACAAATTGAGAAATTATCCTAAAAAGAATATTACAGACAAAAAGACAGCGATAAGCAACGGAGGAAGTTTAGAAGAGGGAGAGATAAAGAGAAGAGAGGAGAGAGATCAGATGTTGGATCTTACAGTGGGAGCATGCTGAGACAAAGGGAGAGAGAGATAGAGTGGATCTATACAGCCCAGATCAAATGATGCAGATTTGAGAGAGAGAGGGAATTCAAGTGGAGATAAAATGACAACACAAGCTTTTTCCATCGACCTTGGGCATGGAATCCAGGCCATGAGTGGGCAAAAGAAACTAACGTGTCACATAGTATGTGATAAGACATTTTGAGTGTAATCGGACCCCACTCGCAAAGCACTCTGTAGGTCCAAAAGTAAGCCAGGCTTGGTTAAGACTCTAGAACTACTAGTGAAAGACTAAAACCACCTAGAAATCAGCAGTAAATGGGCTTCAAATCTCCTTTTGCATGGTACACACATAAAGTGAATTACACATATGCATGTCCACAGTACAATTTTTTAAAATCTTTTAAATAAGCAAAACTTATACCAGTAAGATTTTTCTTGGTCCCAAAATATATGATGATCAAAAATGCATTAAATATTCATGGAGCAATACAATTTATGTAAAGAAAACAAAAAGAAGTAACATTTAAGTAAATACTTAAACTGAAAATTGCTGTTCCATTAACTGAAGTGGTTATTTAATCACATTTGGTATTTTAGGGCCTCTTAACTAGAATTTAATGAATAAACAGAATATTTCTCAGATCTGCAATCTTAGTACATGCATTTCCAACAAATGAATCTTCATTGTGACAGGAGGTTTTATCCTAAATACTATTCTTTCACTTACTGACCATTATAGATGAACAAATTAGTTAATCATATTGAACAAAACCAAATTTTAGAAAAAAGTGTGATCATTTCAGGGATTCTCATTACATACTTAAATCTGCAATATTATTAGTATGTAAGATTTGTAATAAGCACGCCATCATTCAACAGGTGATTTTTAATGTGTTTGTCTGCATTTACTTGATTTGACTTGAAAAAATGCAGTTAAAAAATAAGAATTTTGTAAAATAAATTTATATGTAATATAAATTATACTAGTTTTCCTATGTTAGATACATTTTTATTTTAAACTTTTGGCTCTTTAGTGTCCCGTGATCTTTCATTATCATTTTATCTGAACGCTGAATAAATAAGCTTTCCATTGATGTATGGTTTCTAGGATGACAATATTTGGCCGAGATACAACGACGTGACAACTGGAATCTGAGGGAGCAAAAAAATCTAAATACTGAGAAAATCACCTTTAAAGTTGTCCAAATTAAGTTTTTAGCAATGCACATTACTAATCAAAAATTAAGTTTTAATATATTTACAGTAGGAAATTTACAAAATATCTTCACGGAACATGATCTTTACTTAATATACTAATGAGTTTTGGCATAAAAGAAAAATCAGTAAGTTTGACCCATACAATGTATTTTTGGCAATTGCTACAAATATACCCCAGCGACTTAAGACTGGTTTTGTGGTCCAGGGTCACATATTAGTGTTTTGGGAAAGGGAAAAATATACTTTAACCCTCTTAGACACTGCTGTCAACAGAAAGGGGTCACCCTTATGTGTTATAGACAATATACTGTAGGTCAGTGCAATAAATTCAAGGTGACAAATCCTGTGCTAGCTCAGACTTCACAGGAGTTCTACTAGATCTGAGATGTTCTGAGAAGATCTGACTAGTTAATTGTTGATATCCACCCTTTCAATGCTACTGCAGGGAAAATCTAGGTTTGAACTGGATTCCAAGCAGCAACAGTCATGCAAATCCAATAGTTGTCATTTACAAGCAAATGACAGCTTTGTCTCAAAGATCCAATCTGTTCAATGCATGAAAAGCAGATTTTTGAACAGATCAAAAAAGTGTTGCTGGCAGGCATCGCTCTCAAGACTCATGCTGTGTGTAATGAGAGACTGTACTGACAGCCGTCTAATGGAGGAACATCTCAGAATTGTAGCCATGAAATGAGGCACAATACGTTCTGGAGTGCAAGCGGCATGATGCAAATATTAGTGTCCTTATCTAACAGCGATATACAGTACACAATCACTCTTTGCCATTTTAGTAAGAGTAGCATCCTTAAAATAAAATTTGGTACACCAAAAGCTAGTGTCTACTGAAGGATAAAGGTCAGTCTCTGCCCTGAAAGCTGTTCTATGAGTACATCGGTGAGCAAATTTAACTGCTACAGCTTCAGTAAAGTTTCTGACCTTTTTAAAACACCCCATCTGCAGCATTTCCCTGCTCTCACTCAGAAATCTCTGAATGAATTCAGCAGTTCATTTCAATACTCTATTCAGAGTATTGTGCAAAAAATAAGTTATGGTATTTAATAAGGGCAATTAAATGCTACAGACTGCTGCAGCACACTACTAAGAAAGTCTTAGGGGTTTTGACAACTGCCTTCGCCTGTTTAAATGGCCAAACTGATTGTCAAAGGATCCTTTTTTTTTTAAATAAGCGCTGTATGTACTGCACATGTCAGACTCTCATTTGTCTGATTTAAAAGTAACTGCTTTGTCATTCATTACGATCAACATAATGTAAAATGTTGAATTAAAAAATGCACAGACTGTCTTTACCAGGTTTTTTTTATAACAGCAGTACTTGAGCTGCATAAACTCCATAATCTGATGATCATGTTATCCAGCATATGATATGATTCAAAGAGTTAATGGAAGCAAGAACATCTAAAAGTTTAACAATCAATGTCACGTATTAGTGAAATGGCAGAATCTTAAATATTTCTTCATTTTATACCATAGCATTTGTTTAAATGTTTAATAGAATAAAACTACCCAGATCTTCAATGTGGTCTCAGACTTCAGGCTGTACGTGTGTGCATTTAATATTATGAGATAATTCCAAGCATCATTAAAAAAAAAAACTAATTTCAAATAAAATTGACTACAACTGCTCTGAAATAGAGGATGATTAATAACAACTGCACATGTCAATGCAACAATCACCAGTGCATTCAAAGCCACATCCTCACCAACATGAATTACCATTTTGCAGTGTTCTGTTGTGATTAAAAGTTCTCACCAGGGTTAATTCGCCTCTCTCAAACAAGACAAGCAGTGTGATATTGGCCAGCTGTGATCTAACTGCATCTAAGGCTGCTGGAGAGGGTTCTACAAGCTGCTCCTAAAAAAAAAAGAAAAGTACAGTAACGTTTCAGCAGATGGCAGTTTTTATTAAAAAGCATGCATATAAATGAAATCCAATTTTCTGATTAGCTCTGTTACTGCATCATGATCACTGTCTTCAGTGTCATATGATCCTTCAGAAATCGTTCTAATTTGCTGCTCAAGAAACATTTCTTATTATTTGCAATGTTGAAAACAGCTGAAGCATCCAGTTCAGCTGTTGAAAACTGCTTTATATTTTTTTGTGGAAACCATGCATGATACTTTTTTTCAGGATTCTTTGATGAGCAGAAATGTTTAAAAGAAAAGCAGTATTTGAAAGCTGTATTTCATTAATTTCAAGTATTAATTAATCTTACTTGCTCCAAACCTTTGAATGGTAGCGTATCACTGTTCCACAAACATATTAAACCGCACACTGTTTTCAACATTGATAATGATACGAAATGTTTCTTGAGCACGAATTCAGCATATTAGAATGTTTTCTGAAGATCATGTGACACTGAAGACTGGAGTAATGACTGCTGAAAATTCAGCTTTGCCATCACAGGAATAAATTGCATTCAAATAGAAAATTATTTTCCATTGTAAAATGTTTCACAATAATACTGTTTTTGCTGTATTATTTTTTTGATGAATTAAATGCAACCTTGAAGAGACATCACTCAAAAATTATCAATTATTTCAAAATTTTTACTGCAGTGTGTGTGGTTTTTATATATATATATAGATATATATAGATAGATACACACATACATACCTACATAAGACTATACATACACACTGTATAATAAATAACTTACCAATGGCCCACCTGATTGAGCAGGGGGAAGCGGATTTCAAAATAATGCAACTGTCACTTTGCTATATCACTGGGAGCTGGCTATCTAGATATTCTGACAGGTTTTACAACCAAGCAGGGAAAAAACTGTCAGGTTTTACAACGGAGCCTGGAGTAAACGTCACTTCAAGAAAACATGACAAAATCTGGCTTTTCTTTCAAAATCCATTTTAAAGATGGTTAAAAACTGACTTAAGAATCCCATCTGTTTGCGTATTCCCACAGCTCCTTCTCACAGCAGTGTGTGGCCATTCAGAAAAATATGATTTGCTTAGAGAAACTGATTGCAATTCATTCCGAGCCCTACATGAGTGAAATGGTGTTTACATTGTGAAGAAGCAGCAGGCTTGTGTGGAAGTTAAAAACTGCAGACCTCTTCAGTAGACCCAAAAAACATTTGAGACACGTACCCTCATGAAACGTTTGGTTCAGTGTTTGAATTGTGTCAAAGCTCTTGGGGGGTCCCCCTAACCAACCCCCCACCCCCTTCACAAAAAAAATAAAGAAATAAAATAAAATAGTTTTTGTCTTGTCCTCGTTATCTTTGAGAAACCAATTCTAAGATTTAAAAATAGGAGACCCTGGACCACAAACCCCAGTTTAGTTAACTTTTTTCAATTTGAGATTATCCATCATCTGAAACTGATAAATAGCTTCCATGCTGTATGGTTTGTTAGGATAGGACGATATTTGGCCGATATTTGAAAATCACTACTAACACTATTATTATAATAACTATTTTCTATGTTAATACATTTTAATTTTAAACTTTAGGGTCACATGATCTTTCAGAAATAATTCTATTTGGTGCACAAGAACATTTCTTATAAGAAATATATTTTTATCAATATTAAAAGCAGTTGTGCATCTTAAGATTTTTGTAGAAACAGTAATACATTATTTTCAAGGTTTGAACAAGTGTTTAGGAAAGTATAAGGGGGAGGGTAAGACTTTATGGTTTGTTAGGATATGACGATATTTGGCCGAGATACAACTATTTGAAAATCTGGAATCTGAGGGAGCAAAAAAATCTAGATAGAGAAAATCGCCTTTAAAGTTGTCCAAATGAAGTTCTTAGCAATGCATATTACTAATCAAAAATTATGTTTGAATATATTTACAAAGGAAATTTACAAAATATCTTCATGAAACATGATCTTTACTTAATATCTTAATTATTTTTGGCATAAAAGAAAAATCAATTATTTTGACCCATACAATGTTTTTTTGGGGCTATTGCCACAAATATACCCCAGCGACTTAAGACATTAAGTTTTGTGTCCATTGGTCACAAATTATTTTACTATGATCAGTGAATTAGGTGTACCAAACAATCACTAAGCAAAGAAGAATTAAATATCTAGCCTAGGGGTGCGCGATGTTGACAAAAAATGATATATATTTTCTGGGAATTTATCGATAACAATTGATAATCAGACGATATTTTGTGTGTTGCGATTTTAGTGTGTTGCGCTGCAGGACTGCCATGGACAACTGATTCTGTGTGGTGGTCAGTTAAACAGCAGTGACAGAAATGTATCTTTTCCAACAAGTTTAAAATTATTTTTACCCTTTATGGGTATTTTTACCTTTATAAAGCCATTTTTCTAGAAGTGTGTCAAATTCTTACATTTAATCAATAAAGTCAATTACAATAATAAGACATTTGGGGCTGTTACCAAACAAATAAAATCATCAACAAAATTCATGCAATGCAGAGGAAACACAGAAGCTGCATCTGAAGTGGCATTTATATGCATACACTGTTTAATGCATGGCATGAATGCTTTAACCTGCAGTTACAAATGCATTAATAATGTTTTGATATTTTAAACATAACACGTTGATCTGTATTTGAAATAATTGTAAAAATGAAAAGATACTTTAAAATGTGAAATTAAAACCGCCAGTAGGCGGCAGCAAGGCACTGTTAATAAGTGAGTCATTGCGATTGAACAGAATCATTTAAACGATTCATTCAGGAACGAAACACTAGGTGTGCTTTCATTACAGATTTGCGCAAAACTTTGGCGATTATTTTCTGAATGTCGATAAAGTATTGCGAAATGATGGCGTTTCTATTAACCAATGTTATGCGGCTAAAACTTAACATTTTGCCTCTCGCGATAAGTCATTGCAACGGATTTTGGTGGGATTTTAACAGATTTTGGTTATATTTATTCAAAGGAGGCGTAAGTGTGTATCTTTACAGAAGCAGCACAGAGAGCTGCTTCAGAAACGTGCGTGGCGCCGCTGGAATAAACGCAAGCATTGATTAGAGTGGACGTAATCAACTTCACTGGCCGTATCAGAGCCACACTGCACCACAGACGTGTGCAGTGTAAATTGTCTAAGTATTAATTGTAGGGAAAGCCCCTTATACTGGAGCAGGGCCATTTATGAGGTGTTTCTTGGAGGTTATAGTACGTTTGAAGAATGATCATATGACTTTTTTACATACGCTATGTGACCTGTAAATGTGGAAAAAACTTATCCCATTGCAGTTTTGCGAATTGTTCCTTTTTTTCGCATTGCCTGAAAAACCACCATGCGAGCGTAAAAACTTTTTTGCGAAATATGGGCGTTTTTGCGAAATTGACGCGTTTCAATTTGCACAATTTGAAGGGTAATGGAAACGCGCCTACTGTCATGTTTTTCAGAGACGCAAAAGTGCTGTGGATTTGTTTGGAATCATTTTTGTGGGCGAAATAGAGCAAAAAATAGGCAATATGGTGTCTAAAATGTAAGTCTCTTAATATTAACTTATTGTTTATTGAATTGTTGTATAAAATCATATCACATTTGTGTTTTTGGGGGGGAAAATGGCACTCTTCATGTGATATTAACTATATTAAATTATATAAATATATAAATTTTCTGAGAATTTTCTGGAATTTTGGGAGCATTCTTAATGCATTTTATTATACTAAATATACTGCAGGGAAAGAACACACTCTAAATGAGCATTCAGTCAAGCTAGGTTTAAGCACTCATAACTCCTCTTATAATCAATTAAGCTGTCTATACACGGTATGATAAATGAAACTTACATCGTACGTACATCTGCACTTTGTTGCATATGATAGTAGGATGAGGGAATTCACGAATTTCAGTCTGAACAAAACTCTGGGGTTTCAGCAGTGACTGATCTGAACGCCTCTGATTGGCTACCGCATTCCTAAGCTCAACCGAATCGTGTGTGATTGGGTATAATGAGCAACGCTTTAAAAACGTGTAAAAATAAAATATGATGTAACATAAGAAGGTCTAAATTTAATACAGCAATCGAAACTTCATTAAGTATTAAAGTTTTATTGAAAAACCAGGGGACCCCAGTATATTTTCTGGGTGTAATGGGGGGTCCCTTAATCCTTATGGGAGGTCCGGGACAAACTTTTGGCAGGTATAATAATAACAATTCTATATACTTTACTATAATATATGATAGTACTTTATTATAATATATTATATTATATTGTTATCATGATTATTAAATATTGCTTTCTGTTTTTTACAGGACAGTAGTATGTATTATTACAATATAAGATATATCTTTTAATGTGCTAAAATATATATTTTTAATAAGTGCTGGACTTGTGGGCGTGGTCAGATTTTCCTTCTTTTTTGTCTCTAGCTGATCACATGCCTGAAACATGCTATTTATTTCCCAGTGGTTTACCTTCGACAGACATAACTGACTTTTTTGTAACTCAAGTGTTTTTAATAAACTTGAAAGTTTAAGCGCAATAAGACATGAAAGAGAACTTAGTTTAGTACTCACATGCATGCTGTCTGGTGGCCGCTTTCTGTCCTTGTGCTTCGGATGTGTGTGCTCAGAAAACAGCATGTTTCTGCTTCATTTTCAAAATGATATACATTATCTGTAAGGTATTTTGAGCTGAAACTTCACAGACAATTCTGGGGACACCTGAGACTTTACATCATATAAAAAGGGGCATAATAGGTCTGTTTAAAAAGGTGTAAAATTATGTACACATATTAGTGGCTTAATAAAAGCTGATCTACTGTATTTTATGTAGCACATGTAACCCTATGGAAGCCGATATACTAGGTTGTTAGGTTATTTCTGGCCAAAACTGATAAACCAATAATTATTTGTCAAATGGCTAATAAAGACCCAACAAACTAGCCATATTAATCTATACCTCAGAGACATAAAAGAATATATTATAAACGAAAATTCAAACACTAAAAATAATCGTACCTGCGCAACTCACATCCCCCATTAATTATTACATGAAAGCACTCTTTAAAAATAAAAACCCTCCCTAAAAGATACATTTTATAAAATAATATATAATAAAAATTAAGATGAAACAAGAATAAGAAAATAATCTGGTTGTCAGTTTTTTATATAATGAACTACATTACATCAGTGGTTACTACTAGGAAATCATGTGATCTGTTATATATTACATGCACTTAAATTACATTAGGACTATATGGTTAACCACAATAGCAAAAAAGGCAAGAAAAGTATAACAACTCCAGACAGAAGTTGAGTAATTTGTTTGCAGATGCCACATGGCTTTTTTTTTTTTATTGCGCATGAAGTGTCCAAATACGTGTATATTTGGGGCACCACAACATGTAATTATTAGAGAAAGAATAAAAATGGTATTCGTTTAGAGTCATGTTATTACTGTGATGAGCAATTAAACTGCACGGAGCAAGTTAAAAATCAAATGATGAATATGTTTCCATGGGAACACTCTTTTCACAGTTCCATGTTGTCTCCCTGTACTCCTCTTCACTACCAAAGAAGGGGTGGAACCGGGGTCGGTCCTCTGGCTTTCAATGAAACGGTGGAGGTCGCAGGTATAGAGACACTAAGTAAGGTATAACATTCACTAGAAGCGCACTCTTTCAAACAGAAAATTCTGCACCTTAAAAGTCACAAATCATCTCACAAAATACGTAGGTGCCTGAAATATGGTGATAAGCTCCTGCTACTGCATCTCTCAAACTGATCATAAACTGATGTCTATTTGCTCTCTATCGAAAGTCACAAGTCATAGATACGTGGCACTTTCGTGTGCGTAGCGTATAGGGCGACATATGTAATACTTACTAATTAATGAACGGCCTTAGTTGATGATCTATTTGAATGAAAGTGTATATTCTTAGGACAACGTAAAATAGTGTGACGCGCAAGACAGATCAAGATCTGATGAGATCTAATTTCTGCCTGGCAATGCTGGATCTGGAGAAACCGTGCAATGCATTGCCTGCAGTCTAGTCAGTAGTGGTTATATGTGGTACTACGCACGGAGGGTGTTGAGTGGTATGCGAGAGCAGTGCAGGGACCACAAAAACTGGAGAAGCGGCCTGAGACAGGAGATGTCTCCAACGAAGGAATGGCAATGACATAGACTTTGTGCTAGTGACCAGAGATAGAATGTCATATAGAGAGAGAGCTGACCATGTTCTGCACGAACATCCCCTTTGATAGCAGTGGTTCCTCTGTTCCTGTATTGCTACAAAAGACAGATAAACTGTTTTGACAGCAAAGCTTTGTGTTGTACCGCAGGATAATCATGAACTTGGATGCCTGTTTGCTTGCTGTCAGGGACTTTGATACTTTCAAAATGCTCAATTTTTTTTATAAGCACTGCAATGCATCAGATCAGGGTTGGACCAAAACACTGCAGAAGAAAACAGAGCATGAAGCACAAGAAAGAACAATTTTCAATCCCGATTAGGATCAAAGTAATTACATTTTTTATCTGAAACATATGAAATAGTGCAGAATCTTATGTATTTTCTTCCCATTTTTACCCAACTAAAAATAAATTATATTTATGTTTAAAATAAATAAGAATAAATACCATTCCAATTTTGATGCTGTATGTAACTAAAATGAATTATAATGTAAATACTTAAAAATGAAAATAAATACAATTTCCAATTTTGAACCCGTATTTAAAGGTGACATATCATGAAAATCTTGACTTTTCCAGGTTTTAAGTGCTATAATCAGGTCCCCGGTGCATCTACCAACCAAGGAAACGTGAAAAAGATTAACCCAGTAACTTTGTTTTGGGAAGCCTTTTTCTGCAAGCGTCTGAGAAAATCAGCGCATCTGATTTCACTCACTTGGTGATGTGGCAAAGGGATCTCATTATAATATTACCGCCCCTTCATCTGTAAGTTTACACCCACAGCACCGTTATTGTGTTTTCGCAAGCTACAACGGTGTACTAGTTCTAATGCCATGGCGAAAGTTTGAGCAAAACATGCTAATGTTCTGTCTTTGGCTGCACAGAACACTATTTAGAGTCCCAGCCTCAGAGGAGACGAGAGCAGTGGATTTATTGATTTATTTAATGTATATATCAGCTGCCACACAGATCTAAAATAAACATGTGATTTATTTCCCAGCTGTTTACCTTCACAGACATAACCGACTGTTTTTTGTAACTCGTGTGTTTTTAACGTAAACTTTTGTGTGAATGAGAACTTCGTTTAGTACTCACATGCTGTGACAGCCACTTTCTGTCCGTGTGCTTCGGATGTGTGCTCTCAGAAAACCGTATATCAGAAGTTTAAACTAATATGGTTTAAAACGCATGATTTCAGCGCGATAAACATGATAATCAGAACCAAAACAGATGTTTTAGCTGTAAAGGCACAGATCTATTCTTGAAAAGGGGGCTGGGAGCAATAGCTCATTTGCATTTAAAGAGACAGGCCCGAAAAACAGCGTGTTTCTACTTCCACTCAAAAAATAGATATTTTCAAAATGATATAATAAATGATCTGTGGAGTATTTTGAGCTTAAACTTCAGAGACACATTCTGGGGACTTGTATTACATGTTGCAAAAAGGGGCATAATGTGTCTCCTTTAAATAAATTTTTTTTTTTTAAACATTTAAAATATAAGAAATCATTGGCCCCATATTTATTAACTACAAATAAACATTTAAAATAATTAAATACATTTCCCTTTTAACCCCATATTTAAACCAAATTAAAATGATCCACTTGCATTTAAAATAACATACACTTTCAGTTTTTAATCCCATTTTAATCCCATATTTATTAAGTAAAATATTTATAACAATATAATAAATAAGGCACTGTTGTGGTGTTGTTCACACTTCGCCGTTGAATAAAAAGAGCACTTAAATGCATGTGCACGTTTATGCATGTACTGATTTGTGAACTCTTGGGTGTATTTGATCACAGCATATTCTCCAGTTTAGGTAGGAGGTTACACCCCTGCCGTTTCCAAGTAAACCAGAATTCAACCTCTCAACATTTTGGCAAAATCTAACCTTTTAAATTCCTAAAGAAGTCTTAAGCTTTGTAGATCTCCAGCTGTGCATGTACCGGCAGTACAGAGAGCAGCTCCGTAAAGGTAAACCAGCAAGATACCTCACACACCCCATCAATGAGCTTTCCTACCCATACAATAACTTCCATTTAGCAAACCTCCTTCGAGTTTTGTTAAGGGGTAGAATCCATTAGCTTGCTTACACTGTGCAACACCTGATCAGAAGTCAGAGTCAATCCAGAGTCCTACAGAATTCATCCGCTCAGAGAGCACAATGAGTGGGCCTGAGAACCGGTGTGCTGCATCAAAAAAAGACTGCTTCTTGATCATGGTACTTTTTTGTGTGTTGACAGCTTGAAGTTAACATTGGAGCTGGAATCAGTCTCTTTGATATATAAATATACAAATTGAGAATCTGTTTATGTGTTTCTCATGAAAAGATGACACGTTATTAAATCTGTTGTTCTGCTCTCAGAGGAATAAGAGTCATTTTGCCCCTTTGAAATACTGAAAGTGGGTCATATGTTGGGATGAACAGAAAAGGACCCATTTACACTTAGTTATTCCATGCGTGTTGATCATTTGGATTGCCATTTAACTGCACAATCAGTTTACAACCAGCAACATGAAAATGCCTCTGCAAAATGGAATCCGATAATTGTTTGTGAAATTTACAAGTAATTTCTCAATGAAAACTGTTTCTAACCCCTTTTTTCAGTGTACATATTCATACATAAACCATCATATTATATCTATGTTCATACATAAAATTATAGCTTTGTTAAATCAACATGAAAAAATTTAAAACACAAATAAGCTCAAAAATATAGCAGAGTTAAATTACATTAGACAAGCCATTTAGTCACATATATTTTCTTTCAAGAGAGAAAAAAAAATGATTAACTATTAAAAAAATATATATTACTTTTTTCACTGTAGAAATAGGAAACTGCTCATTTCACAACTTGCAAAAGAAAGAAAACATCTGCATTAAACATACATTCACAGATGTTCAAGGCAAGGCAAGTGTATTTATATAGCACATTTCATACACAATAGTAATTCAAAGTGCTCTACATAAAAGTAAAAATAATCCCCCAAAAAATCAACAATAACACAGGGAACTTAAAAACTTTTTTAATGATTTAGAAATGGATTTTAAATTAATTTAAAACAGTTAAAAATAGAAATTATTATACATAAAATAGAGTGCAATCATTTCGGACGTAGCACAGTGCTCATTCAATAAATGCACAGCTAAACAGATGAGTTTTGAGTCTTCATTTAAATGTGTCTAATGTTTTAGCACATCAGGGCCCGTATTCACAAAACATTTTATCTTACCACTAAGAGTTCTCCTAAAAACCAGTAAAAAAAAATTAACTAAGAGTTTTCTCTTAAAACCTATTCACAAAGCTGTGGAGACAAACTTTTACTAAGGCATAGAATAAGTCTTAAAAGGGGGGTACAATGCCGTTTCATGCATTCATAGTTGTTTTCACACTGTTAAAGAGTTGGATTCTCATGCTAAGCATGGCCAAAGTTTAAAAAAAATGAGTTGGATGTATGACGGGAGTATTTCTGTGCCAAATACACTCCCCGCAGGTTCGTACAAGTTTCGGAAAGTTTTTTTCGATCGTGGCTCTTCATGACGTAGACGAGGGTGGAACTCCTTATATGGGCATTTCTCCCAGAAGAGTGCGCCCGCATCGACCAGAGCGAGAGCGAGATCGCGCCCATCAACGCGCTTCGTCCGGCGGCAGCGCTCCACGGTACTTGCTCGGGAAGAATGTCTCCAATTCAAAGAAGTGTGTTTTGGTTGTAAGGGAAAGATAACTTCGTTCAGCTTCCTAAAGAACCCAGCGTCATGTAAACAGTGGATACAGTTTGTTTTCCCGGGGCAGTGAAGTAAAAAGTGAAATTAATTTCCTTATGAAATAATCATTTGTGAATCCAAACAATCAGGAACTCTCGCAATGCAAAGCCACAAAACAATGGGCTTTGATCTACTCGTGAAGCCAAACACTCAGGAACTCTCGCAATGATTTGATCAGATAGGAAGATCTGGAAGAAAGACCATTTGCTCTTCAGTCCCTTCACCCATCCTTCCCCCCTGGACACATGGTCCAGGTCACTAAAAGTTTACAGAGAAATGCCAAGAACTCAAGTTGCTATGCTCACATAAAACATTTACTATATCTTCATGATTCATGATCGTAAACTTTTCATGTTTGATGTCATTTTAAATGTCTTTGTGCGATTGGTAAATTGGTTCCACTTTCAAAGTAGTCATTTATATTGTGAGAAAATTTAAAACTTTTGTAGAATTGTGTTCTGCTGAGGAGGGTGTGTGTCCCCCTTTAGGGGTCTGTGAGAATGTTTATCTATCTCCAGCCAGGTGTGACCCTTGGGGGATCAGGGCCGTTTCTAGCCAATTTGCTCCCTAGGCAAAATCCTATTGATTTAAAGTGTCAGTTATTGCCTTATTATTTCAGTCAAACCTATAAAACCCCTTTGTTACCCCAAACTACATATAAAAGCTTTATCAGTGGCATAAAAGTAACCAATGCAGCTATTTAATCATTTGCTACTCGTTAAGGCGTTAACGTCCCCTTTAAATAACGTGACGCTCTGCCCTCTATGACGCTGCTCCCATTAAGCGCTGTTGGAAGTGAATGAATTGATTCAGCATTTCGACACCTCCGTAAGAATACATTTAACTCAACAAAGCGGTCTAATGAAGGATGTATTGATCTCGTGAATTAGTGAATTTTACTATACAGATATTTTTTTAATTGGATGTTAAAGTTTATATTGGAATATTACATGGCACGCTGATCCTTTAACAATGCATTGCCGCAAAAAACGCACACCTTTTGGACAAATCTGCCACAAATATTTGGACAAATGTGCCACAAAAGTGCCACAAATACTGCCTAAACAAAATACAGATTTTGTGCACTTTATTTACTGTACCAATATTTTAAATTGGCCTTTGCACTTAGCTTTATTGCATGGCAAAAAAAAGTGTTACCTTGCCAAAGCACTGACAGAGCCCACTGATCTAACGGCGTTGTTGAGCGCTCCAAATGCAAACTTTAAATGCAACAATCAGGCAGCATTTGACAGCACTCTGATCTAGTGGCATACATGCATCGTCAGATTGACATTACTCTAGCCCAATAATGTTGGGGGATCCAGTGGGGGCGGCAGTCATATTTCAAGGTGACCCTGCCACTCTTTATCACAACCCTGCTAAAAGTGCCAGTACGTGTGCTCATTGGCGCCCCTTCAGCTGGTGGCGCCCTAGGCGACGGCCTAGCTCGCCTATGCCTAGAAACGTCCCTGCCCTTTATCACCGAACCTAACAACCGAAGGTCTTTTATGTTTTTACAACTGATTTGAAGATTTCTTTGTTGTCTGGTGTGAGTATATAAGGGAAGTGACAAAACACTAGTTGCCACACACTCTATACTATGTATTTTCCTGAAGTCAGGTATGCATCCTTTGCTGTTAGATTTGTCTTTGAGAATTTGATGTCTTGTATTGATTTGATATCTTTGAATTGATTATGTAATTGGCATGATACAAGTTTACCTGACAAATAATAAATTGTTATATTTTATTTATTCTGAACTTTTCTTGAAATCATTGTGACTAGTAAACTGTGAGGAGGCTTTTGTTAGCACAAATCTACGGCCAAGATAGGTCAAACTGAAGGCTCATGAATGGTAGGAGCAGTAGGCACGTCATCGGAGACCTTCTGATTTCGGTCTATCGCTGATGTTAGCAAGTTGTACGGGAGAGGACTAAGTGAATTACACTTTTTGTCATAAGCAAGCAGGCGGCAGGCAAAACAGGTATTAGTCTACCTACACCCTGACTAACATCATACTGGCGAATTTGTGATCGTAAGATCCACGTAAGGCCAGCGTGAGACTTAAAAGAGACATTAGGTCCCCCAGTGAACGGATAATTGAAAGTATTGAGTCCGGAATAATCAAATATCTAAATTAATATTTGTGATCATTAAATTTAAGCAATATTTCTAATTAAAATCTGATCACGTGAAACTGAACCCAGATTGAACACGGAGCTAGACTAAAATAAACTAAATCCTGATAAATTCAGACGCGCAAGTAAAAGACCGAATCGCATTAAACCTTCAACCAGGCCGCTGGATTCCACTTTTTGGGCTGGCAGGTGGATTCTTACAGCAGCAACAGAGTTTCACAAGTGTGTTTGTTGACGAACGTTTTATTTACAACGCCCAGTTCGACGCTGGATTTGCACATCATTTGACACTGAAAGATGGAGCGCTCCCAGCTATAAAAGATCCCGGTCATGATTCAGAACTGCAGACGGTAAGTGAAACGGCATCAAATGTCTGTTTTGTTAGCAGTCGGAGCTCAAGTGCTCGTCACTCTTTAGCTCCGCCCATGGCGCTCCTCCAGGAGCTCGGCTGTTTTCGGAGTGAATCGTAAAGCTGTATCTTTCTTTTTTAAATATGATAAAACTAAAGACTTTTTTTGAGATATGAAGGATACAGTACTACTCTATAGGTACTCTATAGGCGCATCCTGTTTGCTTTCATTATTTAACAAAAGCGCAACGTTTCGTTGTTATTCTTAGTGCACACGAATAAACGTAGAGTCTTTACAGATACAAAAGATGCATTGCTCTTATCTGTATGACCAAAAATGACGAAGTATTTTAAGAGCAAATGATCACACCAGCGCCTCCGCCTCCATCTGTAGCCCAAGCGCGCTGCTGTTCAGCTTCCACACTGCGCACAAAAACGTGAACTGCGTACTTTTTTCTAGGCTAACATTAGATTTAGCTGCCATGTAAAGTTGCTACTACATAAGTTTTTCAGATGATAAGCCATATTTGAGGTCGATGAATGTTCGGACTTAGGAGAGCATATATGTCCTGCCCGATGTACAATATTACCGCATAGATCAGCCGTTAACGATTTGTCTGTCACAGACTGCGTGATATGGATTTTTTTTTTTTTTTGCGACTAATAAAATTTTGGTAATATGCATATAGCAGCCTTTTAATTAGCAGAGTAGAATATTCATGGCTGATAGTAAGACATGCAAACAAAAAATAAAACCAAACTGGACTCAAGAACAGCTATATATTAAGGGATAACATCCAAACCAAAACAGATACCTTTTTAAAAGCTCATTATCGTCAAATGTTTCTAAAATGTTTATATTCCGAGGTTGATTGCTGGCAACAGCCATTTTAGGATAGTTCTGATTTGGTCTTAGTGACTTAGGAGTCCTCTTCACTACCCCTAACTTTTCATACATTTTGGAGCCGATTTTAGCTCTAAAACACTTTGTGAAATACTCTTAAACAAAAATTTAGGAGTTCTAAATTTAGGACCGACACCCATTATTTTTACGATTTTCTCCTAAATCGGCAAGTTATGAGCTACTTTTAGCCTTAAGGTGTTTTGTGAATATGGGCCCTGATCTCTGCTGGAAGCTGGTTCCAGCTGCGGGCGACATAATAGCTAAAAGCGGATTCCCCTTTTTTTGTGTGAACCCTTGGTATTTCTAACTGACTCAATCCTAATGATCTGAGTGGTCTGTTAGGTTTACATTCAGTGAGCATATCTGCAATGTATTTAGGTCCTATGCCATTGAGTGATTTATAAACGAGTAAAAGTACTTTAAAATCAATCCTAAATGTAACTGGAAGCCAGTGTAAAGACCTGAGGACTGGTGTGATATGCTCAGATTTTCTGGTTCTTGTCAGAATTCTGGCAGCAGAGTTCTGTATGAGCTGCAGTTGTCTAATGGTCTTCTTGGGAAGGCCGGTGAGGAGACCATTACAATAGTCCACCCTGCTGGTGATAAAGGCATGAACAAGTTTCTCCAAGTCTTGACTGGAAACAAATTATCTAATTATTGCAATGTTTGCGAGATGATAGTTCGCTGATTTAGTTACCAGAGGTGGGACCAAGTCATTGTTTTGCAAGTCACAAGTAAGTCTCGAGTCTTTGCATTCAAGTCTCGAGTCAAATCCCGAGTCAAGACAGACACAGAAAAAAAACAGTAATTACACAGGAATAACTCAGTAATAGCAGAAATAACTCAGGAAAAACACATTAATAACACAGGAATAACTCAGTAATAACACATGAATAACACAGTAATAACACAGTAATAAACACAGGAATAACACAGGCATGACACAGCAATAAATCAGTAATAACACAGTAATAACAAAGGAATAACACAGTAATAACACAGAAATAACACCGGAATAAATCAGTAATAACAGAAATAACACCGGAATAACACAGTAATAACACAGTAATAACACAGTAATAACACAGTAATAACACAGTAATAACACATTAATAACACATTAATAACATATTACACCGAATATACAGGATTAACCCAGTAATAACACGGGAATACACAGTAATAACACAGGAATAACACAGTAATAACACAGTAATAACACATTAATAACACAGTAATAACACAGTAATCACACAGCAATAACACAGGAATAACACAGTAATAACACAGCAATAACACAGTAATAAACACAGGATTAACACAGTAATAACACAATAAAAAAATACTTTTCACTCCACTACATTTATATTAAGGTCCTCGAAGTAGAAAGTCGTTATCAGCTTTGAAAGTCAGTGGGTGATTTTCTTTCTTCTCTAAAAACTATTTTTTCAGACAGTTTATCAGTAATCACTCTTGTAGGGATACATGAAGTTATTTTCCCAGCATTTTATGCACACTGCCCAGTTTTCAAACGTGATCTTTATTTACAACAATTCCATAATAAGAAGTTAATATTGTTGGTATATCATACACAATATTGTCTGTTTTGCTCAATTGTGTACGTGAAAAGGGGTGTTCATTTTTTCCCCCATAGGTTTTTAACATTCCAAAAGCTCTTTATTCCAAAGATACTACAAGCTATTAGGTGTAATGTATTCTAAGTTGCATCAGAGGTATTGCAAGTATTACGTACAACAATAAAACATTGCATTGACATAAAAAAGTAAATTTACTTTTGGTACTTAAGTTCTTCTAACAGCAATCTGTCTTTACAACTTTTACTTGTAATGGAGTTATATTTGACCAGCAGTATCTGTACTTTCACTCAAGTAATAGAGTTGAGTACTTTGTCCGCCTCTGTGTGTGCATAAGAATAGCTATATGCTTCTAGGTGTTATATCTAAGCCAATGAGCCATTATTTGGAACCTCAATGAAACAGATTTAAAAATATGTGAGCGGTAATGCAGAAAAAAACTGCTTTGAAAGAACTCGAAGAAATTACTGCAAGCATACTTTGCAAGTGAGAGGAAACATGCAATATGGATGCAGACAAACTCATGAAGACAATCATTTAAAAATGCTGTGCTACCATCCTTTATAAGAGTAACAAAGACAAAATCATTTAATAGAAAAAAAAATGTTGTACGTTAAATGCTAAGTTTATAATATGGATAGTTGATCGCTAAGTTTAGGGGCTATGTGCGCTATAGGCCTATAGACTGATTTACAACACGTGAATTCATTAATTTATCCCGAAAGAGATGGAAGGGACATGAGTGCCTGGTGAAGTGGGAGAAAAATTTTGTAGCCTATATTTTATAGTTATATATATATAACACTAATTTTTTTAAAGAAACACTTCTTCAAATTATATTTTAAATTATCATTAGGCCTATTGCTGCTTGCTCACTTCAGATATTAGGCCTAATGTGCATTTTTCTTCTTCAAATTATAGCTGAATGGTTTGCAATGATTAATTTTTAAATCTAGATTAAATCAAGGTTTATCTAATAATTCTTTTGCACCAAACTTCAAACCTTTAAAAATAAGCAGGTTTATATTTTTAACCCATCATTTTGATCGGATTTTAGTTATATTTAAGATTAACTTTAATCCTGTTGCACCATAACTTTAAACTCAGATTTAAGTCTCGATTATGGATTAACTTTAAACTTAACCCTTAAATGCATACCTCTGGTCTTTAGCGACCCGGGACATCATTCTCTACCCTCTCCCTCCTTCATTTTTTTAAGTTAGACATCAACTTTCTTAGTATTCCTCAATCTATTAATTATAAACAATATAACAAGAAAAAAATAGTGAAATATAAAAGAATGCCAGTTTTCTGATTAATTGTGTGTCAAAAATGTATAGGGTCGCTAGAGACCCGAGGTAAGTAAATGTGTAAGTATTTTTTCCTGTGCAACTATATTTACATATCTGATGACTCAATATGTGCAATGCATCTTTTTTCCTCAAGGTGACACTGTTTGATACACAATAATGAAGTGACGTTTCACTCATAATTACTGCAGGCATAAAACAAACGAATATCATCAGCAAAAATGTAAGTGGTTTGAATGGCTTTACTGCAGAGCAATTACTACACGATGAAATATAAATGTCACTGTCATTTAATGCTGGATGTGGTGAATAAGCTGCCACTGATCAAAATATTGAATATGAAGTGACTGAAAACGATAGTTTTGAGAATATAGCTGAGATTGTGAATATGAGGCAGATGCTGAATGTACTGTGGAAGTGCTCTCTGACGATGACAGCAATGGTAAAATCATCTGCTCAAATTGAACACTTTTAAGTTTCAAAAGGTAACAAAATATGCTTCATTTTATTCTTCTGTAATTGTTCATAAAATATCAAGAGCATTTTTTGCTATTGCAGCAGTTAAAGGGGTCATATGATGCTGCTAAAAAGAACATTATTTTGTGCATTTGGTGTAATGAAATTTGTTTATGTGGTTTAAAGTTTAAAAAACACGTTTTTCCACATACTGTGCATTATTGTTTCTCCTCTATTCCCCGCCTTCCTGAAACGTGCCGATTTTTTACAAAACTCATTGGTCTGAAAAAGCGAGGTGTGCTCTGATTGGCCAGCTATCCAGTGCGTTGTGATTGGCCGAATACCTCAAGCGTGAGACGGAAATGTTACACCCCTCACCATACTGTTGATGCCGTGTCCTAGCTGGAGCGACGAGACATAAACATTAAAACCCATTATAAACGAGGCATTTGTTGCATCCAGTGGGTACATAATTACTGATTATAATGACTTATACTGTCTTTTTAGAATAAAAGTTATGCCTTCTTTCTTTGCGTGAACATTTGGGCGGCGTTATGCAAATCTTCCCACATAGTGAGGTAGATATGTGGGGGCGTGTTCGAACGAGCCTTTAAGGTAGGTGTGGCTGACTCTTAACTTTTATAATGAATATCTCTTTGGATTTGAGACTTCAGTCTTTGCAAATTTACAGATCTTATTTATGCACCAAGAGCTTGTAACACTCCAAAGAGAAAGGAAAAATTGAAATCGCATCATATGACCCCTTTAAAGAAAGATCCATTTGTGCTGTATATAGGTCCGGGTCGCTAAAGACCCGAATATAATGATTGGCGAAACATTCATGCATTTAAGGGTTAATGGAGGCTTAAATAAATTTTTAAAATGCACATGCAATTAAAATATAACTGATCGAACAAAACAGTGGAGATCTGACAAAAACAGGTCTCAGAGAGGTGTTTATTACAAATAAAAATGAAAAAATGAAAGCACATCGAGTTGGCAGAGAGCGAGGGTCGTGGCGGGATGCGAATCCGTCACTCATGGTGCACCTCGGTGTCGGACAAACAAAAGAAGTGAGGAATATTTAACAGCAGCGGTCACAGTGATGATGAGGCGAGCACCAGTGAAGTGATCGCGGCCGCGCCTCTCGTTTCTCATGCCCGCTCCGTGTGTCTGCTGGGCGGCAATCAAACGGACAGGGTAGCGCTTTTCACGAGCGGAGATCGCTACTAGACGAATCATGTAATTTGTTTATTTTTTATCTCTGTTCTTTTGTCGTAAGTTGTGCTATTACTCCATTAATTTATACTAGCCTATCCAGCGCTCCCTGAACGTAGTCTCTGGCTTATTGCCAGTCAAGCGCAACGCTGCAGGGACGCGCCTAACGACTTTGATCTGATCATAAAGTCTTTCCGAGTCACAGGGCTCAAGTAGAGTCCATGGTCTTTACACTCTTCTGTCTTCACACGAGGAGAGCCCCACACGAGTGCTGCCGCGGTAAACTACGCTTTTTATAATCGTCTAACAAAACTCAAATTCAGCTGAACACACTTTCTGTTATCACAAACAACTGGCCAAGCAAGTGCAGGAACACTGAAGGACGCGATAACCAAAACGTGATTTCGCACGTCTCCACACAGTAAACCAAATAAATAAAATAAGTAAACAACCAGAATAATTTTCACCAGTTTTAACACGTTTGAATCATTTTGCGTAGTTTTCGAAACAATAACCTTTTCTGAAAACTGAACAGGGACAGTAAACACACTTAATCATAAATAAAATCAGCGTGTGTCTACATTTTAATATTCCACCCCAAGATGCGTTATGAAGCAATCGTGATGAAGCTACAGAACTGCCGATTCTTTTGAACCGGTTCTTTGAAAAGTTGGACTTTCCATCACTATACATCACATTATTTAAAACGGTACAATAATTTAGTTTTCCCTTGCAATGAAAAGTAAAAGTTGCGTTTGGAGCTAGATATTGTGGAAACGTCATTCTGGTGTCCAAGGAAATAATACCGGAGGCCATTTCAAATAGTGAAACCAATGGCAAAAAAAGTGAATGCGGATTCACTTTAATGTGTATGTGGAGAATTTACAATTAAGCCCTTTTGATTACTTTAGTTAAATTCCAGCATAGCTCAAAGCCCTTTTGAGACTAATTTTGGTGTGCAGCAAGCAATCTCCAAATCTGTTGCAGCAATCACTCCAGACAGCACAAGCCCTGCTCTTTCATGCCTGGCTGATTTCATTCCTGACTCAGGTAAGAGTCGACCTGGACTTGAGGCTACTTGCTGCCCGAGGACAAACCCGTCGCCAGATGGTCATCTCGTGTCTGCCTTGCTGTTCTCGGCAGGTTTCCTTTCACGTCTCATCAGCTCAGCATACGGTTCCGGGAAAACTGAATTTAACGATGCACTGCTGCCGCCTACTGGTAAAAGCGGCGTGTGCGCTGAGCGCTTATAGTAGGGGAGACCAGGGAGTGTTGTTACACATTTTCGTCTGTAATTCAGTGTTTCACGGAAGTATGTGTCTCAAACTTTGATATAATATTCTTATATTTATTGACTTCAAATTTAGCTTGCTTAAAATTCTACTCAATTCATTCTGTAAATTACTGTCAAACACAAATACTTTTGTTACAACCTACTCCTGAACGGATGTAACACCAACAGAAAACAGATATCTAAAATGCTGTGCATTCATTTAAAGCTAAAAACCAAATTTACTGATTAAAATAAAATGATATAAATTATAAAATAACTTGAAATAACAATAATTACTAATAATCACAATACGTATTAATAACCACAATTTTTATTGTTGTTGTTGTATTGTTGTTGTTAAAATCTCATAATAATAATAGTAATAATATATTTATATGATTAATTTATTCGAGTAGTAAAGTATATTGCTGGCAACAAAAAAGTGGATTTTAAATTAATGCACATTTTAAATAACTACCTTATTTAAACAGAATAATGACAATCTATTATTACTAGTTGTACAAATATGTAATTATTATACATCATATCATCATCATTATTACTATACCATTTATTTTAAATATCCCATGTTTTAACTGGTGTTAGAATAGAATCAATAATATATTAATAATAAATTAATATATTAATGTATCATTATAAATTAATTAAATAAATATATGTTGTTGTTGTTGTTTTCCTTTTCTTTCATTTAATAAGGAAAATTTGGGTTTAGCATTAATTAATGTTTTATACTTTTTTTTTTCTACCAGCCAGATACCCATACCTCTACTTAATTTTTTATTTTGTTAAAATGTGTAATATATATATTTTAGATATTTATAATTGCAAAAAAGTATAATATTTCTATCTATATATATATATATTATATATATATTATATTAATATACTGGATATTATTTTAATTTAAACTCAGACCTGAGACTAGAAAAATATGCAAATTAATTAGAAAAGTTAAACAAAACATGATTGCAAATCATATTAAGATCTTTAAATGTATTATATTTTGTCACAGAAACTACTGTCACGTCAGGAGGGTGGTGGTCATGTATGACCCTGTAGCTCACTTTTAATTAGTAAAAATGACGGCTTTATAACTCGACCTGTGCAGTCAACAGAACATTTGTTGTCATGGAGAGCTCTAAATAAAAATTATTTCTGTAAATTTCTCACAGTCAGTTTCTAACGCTGAGTCCCTTTAGAATGTGCTGGCAAGTGCTGCTTATTAAAAAACACTTCCTTTGTGTTAAAAACTTAAGTGCAGGAAAAAAAACCTTTAGGCCATAACCACTGTTAGTAGGTTTTTTATGTTTTGGAAGGTTTAAAACACTTTTGAGTTCTAACATCATCCTCGGAATACATAATGGAAAGGGTTTCAATGTATTCAAAGCCAGCAGTGATGAATCTGACTGCAAGGATAGGTCATAATATGATTTTCTACAAAGGAAAATCTTAATGAACAGATTCACTGCCATCAAAGCAGAAGGAGATAGAAAATGTAACAGTCCTATGCTATCCACACATCTATTAATTGAAAGTGTATGCCTTTCAATTTTAATATTTAATCAAAACATGTGCCTAAGACAGCAAAAGAGGCCTATACAATGTACCATGGTTGACTGTTTATGCACTGTTTGCTTTATTCTTCATAACTGTCTATGCAATAACAGAGTGAAGAAATTACAGATATATAGACAGAGTCATGTAGGTGTGAACAAACATTCTCAATGTATCCCACCACAGGTTGTGACTTTTCCCAGTTCTTTTCTAAGACACTTCACATTACATTCCCATATACTTTCCAAATAGCCTGCCGTTTAAATGTTACTTCAAATATCACTTCATATTGCCTCTAATCCTCTATAGTTAAAAAAGCTCTGTCAAAATTGTATTGACATTCAGTCAGTCGGGTTGTTCTTTCAGACCCTAGTGCAGTACTTATCAAAGGCCTCATATGGATGGTTTAATAGGCTGAATTAATTCCCGAGCATGTCCCAAGGGGGGGAGATGAGGTATAATCGCTGTAATCTTTGAACTACTAACAGATCTCAGAGCTAATTTGCCACACTTCAGTTCTCTAATGCAATACATATACAGTATATATATACAGTATATACATATAGGGAACTTTTACCTTGCGTTTTTGTCCATAACATCTTTACACATACAAGAGTTCGTGAATTAAGGGCGAGTAATTTTTTTTGGTGGAACTCCTTTAAGTCAGTGGTTCCCAACCCTGGTCCTGGAGGCCCCCCAAAATTTTGCATGTCTCTTTGATTAAACACAACTGATTCAGCTCATCAGCTCATTAGTAGTGGCTCTTGAAATGTGTGCGTCATAGCAGAAAGATCCAAAAATTGCTCTCTTGGGGGGCCTCCAGGAACAGGGTTGCAATGTGTTTTTTATTTTCATGCTTGTTAACACAATCAATACACTTGGATGCAAGTCAACAGGAGGGAGTTCACAGAAGCCATATTCAATATAGGAGAGGCTACAAACTATAAAGTTAACTTAAGAGTGAATGCATTAAGAGATGATTGTACTTCTTGAGTGGAACATTGAGGTTTTGTATTCAGTTAAAGCTCACTAAAAGCGCACTGATATTTCAAGCACATCATTTTACTCAAGGTGTCTAATCTGAAGAGGAACGACTAGGTCTCTAATGTCAGACAGCTATTAGATCCGAGTAGAACATAGTTGACACAAAGAACTTTAAGGACCGGATTTGGGCAGGTACTGTATTTAAATGAACCCACCATTAGTTTTATACAATAACGAGAAGATCATTATGTTGTAAAAATAGTCCAACATAAAGATAAGCAAAGAAAGTGTCAAATATATTGACAATCTGAAGCGATTCTTTTTATTAGTCAATGCATTATTAAGTCCTTGACAATGGACACTTGGGGACTTACTGTATATCCCAAGCATATATTCAGTATTTTAAATACTGTTAAAACAAAATGCTTAAATCATACCCCACCCAATACTAGTCTTAATATCGCATACACAAGTCTCCTTAAAGAAGCCTTTATATATATATATAAGAAAGCAACAGGCCATTACTGGGGGGGGGGGGGAAAAGCAAACGCCTTATTATAGAACCCTAACATTAAAGACACATATAAAACCAAATGCTGCTAAAAGCCAAGCCACTTTCATGGTACCTAAAACCTAGGATTGGTGCAAACTAAACTGAAACTAGCCAGATAAACCGGCTTCATGGTACAGGCCCCAGATCTAAACCTGCTCTGAAACTCACAGACACTCACCTGTTTCTTATATGGAGTGATGACGCCGATGTCTGTCGCAGCGATGGGGTTGTAGAGTCTCTTCGCGAGCTGGCAGCAGTACATCATGACTTGCACAGCTTCAGCGGGATTGAACCATGATGGATTATTGCCCTCTCTCATCTCATTCCCTCAAACCAAACACACAACACACACACACACACACGACACACACACACACACACAACCTCTGAGGGTGTTTTCAGACCTGTACATCGTTTGCTTTGTTTCCAAACAGGGATTCATTTGCTACAATGTTGCATTTTCTTCTTGGTCCGGTTCGCTTTCACAAGGCAACATTGCAAAGCATACCAAACTGTGTTTATGCAGGTCACATGTGAGTAAAACTGTCCTCTTATTGGTCCGAGCGAGGCAGAGAGAGGCCAACTCTAGTGCAACTGAACTGAACTAGAGGCAGGTGTGAAAGAGTCGATACTCACCCGCACGCCGTGAAACATGAAGGGGAAGCCCTTAGTGGGAAGCCTGTTCCAGTGGCAGAGCGCATCCACGACGGTCCTCTGAGAGCGAACACACAGCCTCCGGCGTAAACAGCCGTGCCGGCAGCTCCAGCAGAGACTCGTGGAGCGTTAGGTAACACAGGCTTCTAGATTCACTTTCGCCAGAAAGTCGTGGATGCCTAAGGTTAAAAATAAATTACATTTATAGTGAATGCCCCTATAAATTGTCTTATATTTAGTTTTAATCCAAATGATGCGTGATAAGTGAGCCAACATCAATAAAGCTCTCGCGTCTCTCTCGCTCTCTCTCTCTCTCTCTCTCGCTCCTCTCTCTCTCTCTCTCTCTCTCTCTCCTCCCTCTCTCCTCTCTCTCTCTCTCTCTACCCTCCACCATTAAGTAACTTGTGCATTGTTTTACTTACATCTTTTTGACATATCCGACCGAACTACAAACTTTTCAGTGATGTCTATGAGAAAGGTATATTCAATCGACAAGCTCGCGCATCTGCGCCACCACGTGCTCAATCCACTCAACGTACTTTGCTCATCAGCTGGCGCAAATCAGCTATACAGGCATTAATACTGAATGTTTTATATTCATTGTATACATATACTTCGTAGTAGACATCGTTAACTCTTTTCTGCTGTCTGTTGTTCTGTTGTTGGTATTTCTTTGTCTGAATATGGCACTTATCACATGCTGTGTGGTATCGGCGTCTGGTATCGGAGCATTTTAATGAGTATGAGTAACAGGAGCTTAGTATCGGGCCCGTGCAGCCCTACTATATAGAATATATATATCTATGTAATATATTATACATTTGCAGTGGGTGCATATTCATTTTCTATCTCGATTAAATGACTTTGGTCAGTGCTAGAGGTGAGGTTAAACCATGAAAATCTTAAGTAAACTCTCTAATATTTTAATATAATGTTGTTATTAAAATCATGCAACTCCGCTCTATACTTCGGTTATTATCTTGCAAGCCAAACTCTTGCCTATTGGCAAAAATCCTGGTTCATATTGGATTTATTTGCAACAAAGCAGTTCATTTGAATTGTATACCAACATTCTGACTATATATATATACAGTGGCTACGGAAAGTATTCAGACCCCC